>JARHVA010000518.1:3030000-3090000 GCA_037957365.1 Torreya grandis | reverse complement strand
CATTCTTTGCATTTGCTATATCTAGTTGAATTCTATATTTTTGACCTTGATACTAATGTAATATGCTCATTTTTACTATTAAGTATTTATTTCATTTTATTAAACCATTGTATACAAAACATTACATTGCACAATATCATATTATATGTCATTAAAATAATATAGGAAATGTTTGCATATGTAATGTAATATCTTCCAAAGTGTTAGTATACAATCAAATAGAAGGATAGATATGTTAATTAAATCATTAGAATCATATCAAATTTCCTTCATAAAATTAATATTAAAAATATTTAATTCAATATTCTCATCACTCATACTTCTTTGTTGTCATTTTATGTCTATAGAATTAGTAATGACCAAAGGTTTCACATGTGAATAATGGTTCATGTAGTATCATTGGGAAATAAGATTGGAACATTGTTATGCATATATGGATATTATTTAAAAGATAAAACATCATGTTTTATAAGTTGGTATATATTGTAATACATGTTTTAAACTTGTGGTTTACACACACACATGAACACCAACATGCGCGCACACACGCACTCACACACAATAGATGTAATGTCACAATTATAGATAAGATTATGTGTTTTATATTTAAAATCATGACACTTATGTTTTTTATGACCATTTAATGATAATCACAAAATAATATTGAATTATATATTTTTTGTAACAAAATAATATCAATAAAATTTTCAATTCACACTCTGACTATCCTTATGTTTTTGAAATTTTAGTGATTCATTAAATGAAGGTGTAGGACTTGTTATATATGTCACTCTATGATTATATAATGTCTTAGAATTATTATTGAGTGGGACATGACTAGTCTTGATACTTGTAATATAATAAATATAAGTACAATGTGAAGCATGAATATCATAATTGTGTACATGTGACCATAAAATTTCATCTTCAAGAAACATAAAATCATGGAAAATTTCATGCGTAAAATTAAACATAATTGATTTTTAAAAAGGAACTATTTTTTCTATTTCATTATAGTTTAATTTGATTTATTAAAGTTTAAATTGTTTGTTTGTATTTTTTATTTTAAAGTATACAACCCACAATGCACCATTGCAAGTGTTTACAAGTTAAAATAGGTCATTCACTTAAGTTTAATATTATAAATAATACACATATAATGTAATAAAAATAATATTTCAAAATTTTAGCCATGACCAAATGCTTAACTATATATCATGCATTGAAAAAAATATGAAAGGTTTTAGCCATTGCCAAAGGTTGAATTGCAAAACGTCAATAAAAGGTAAGGATTTAATAAAAATGATATGTGGGGGATTAAAATCCACCCAAATTAATATGAAACTCATAGGTGAGGGATGTGATTGTCCTCAATCCTTATACAATATTACGAGGATGGAATATTTGTCCCCTCTTTATTTTCTTTTCATAGTGGGAGGAGTTGAGACACACCTGATATCCTCCCCTTTTCATATTTTTCATAAATATTTTATTATTATAATTGCTTCTTTAATTTTTAAAAACTATAGTTACATACATATATATTCCCACCTTTTTTAAGTATCTAAAATACAAAATCAATATATGTATGTATGTATGTATATGTGTGTATGTGTGTGTGTGTGTGTGTGTGTGTGTGTGTGTGTGTGTGTGTGTGTGTGTGTGTGTGTGTGTGTGTGTGTGTGTGTGTGTGTGTGTGTGTGTGAGAGAGAGAGAGAGAGAGAGAGAGAGAGAGTATTACTTAACCCTAAATTAGTAAAGTATAATAACTTAATGGTTGTTAACCATTTATTATCAAATTTATTTTACAACTCAATAAAATAATGAATTTAAATATGTATATGTGTGTGTGTACATACACATTTATATATATGTATGTATGTATATGTATATATATATATATATATATATATATATATATATATATATTATTTTATTTTATTTTTTTATTTTTTGTAAAAGAGAATATTGCTTAACCCCAAATTATTAAAGTTGAATAACTTAATTACTAGTAATCATTTACTATCAACTTTATTTTAAAACTCAAAAAAATAATGAATTTAAGGTATACATGTTTTTTTGACCTAACCTCTGTGTGTGTGTGTGTGTGTGTGTGTGTGTGTGTGTGTGTGTGTGTGTGTGTGTGTGTGTGTGTGTGTGTACGTGTGCGCGCGTGTGTGCGTGTGTGTGTGCGTGTGTGTGTGTGCGTGTGTTTGTGTGTGTGTGTGTGTGTGTGTGTGTGTGTGTGTGTGTGTGTGTGTGTGTGTGTGTGTGTGTGTGTGTGTGTGTGTGTGTGTGTGTGTGTGTGTGTGTGTGTGTGTGTGTGTGTGTGTGTGTGTGTGTGTGTGTGTGTGTGTGTGTGTGTGTGTGTGTGAGGGTGTGTGCGAGTAATATTATTTGTGAAGGAGAAATAAGCTTGGTAGTGTGAATAATCTCTCTAAACTTATTAAAACCTCTAAATAAGAAAATAGAAGTGGAATACTACTTGAAATGTTTTAATGGATCTTGTAAATTAGAAATGTATAAAGGAAATATTGCTCTCTCTCTCTCTCTCTCTCTCTCTCTCTATATATATATATATATATATATATATATATATATATATATATATATTACATTTCCAATTTACAAGCTCCACTAAATTTTTTTAAGTAGTATTCCACTTCTATTTTCTTATTTAGAGGTTTTAATAAGTTTAGAGAGATTATTCACACTACCAAGCTTATTTCTCCTTGACAAAAAATTTTACTCACACACACCCTTTAATCATTTCAACCATATTTTAATAATTTATCTATTTCAAAAAAAAACAAGAAATTTTACCTTTTAATGGAAAACAATTTTATAGAGAGCATGTGTGTATTCATACAACCAAACTACCTTTTCAATTGGGATGCTCATAAAAATATTAATTACAAGAGATAGAGTATGAGATAGATAAATAGAGTAAAGCAACTCATTCATATTAAACTCATTTATGCACTACAACTCTATAATAACTATGCAATTTTTTTATCTCTTACAAAACTTACAATTAAAAAACTAGATCTTAATACATTTACATCATAATAAGCAACTAAAGGAGCGTGTACTAAAATAAATATTTATACTAATATCACATTTATCTTAAATTACAATACATTACAAGGTAAATATAATTATAATATTATAATTTCACGTGGCTATTTAATACTAAATATTTTTATCATTGCTCACATTCCCTCTATATAATAAATTAATATTTTCTTTAATTTGAGTCTTAATTAATAACTACAAGACTTCAAGAATCTCAATCACAATGAGATAAGGAGATACTATAATAGGAAAGGGAAGTTACCAATCAAAATCTACCAAAATCAATTTAGTCATCCAACAAGATCACAAGAGTAATAAACAAGTCTTTAAAATCACATGGTTACAATGTTTTCACAATCTCCTTATTCAAAAATATCTAGCTTCTAAAGAGTAAATCACATAGAGTTGAATAATTCTAAAAGGAGAGAGATGGTAACTTTCAAACACAAATCATTTTATATGGGTTGATGAAGATAGTGGTATGTACTTAGTATCCTTAGGACACACCATTGATCTTAACCTAGAAAGTGAATGGTACTAGTGGAAAAACCTATGGATAAAACATTTGACCCCAAGGTCAATATTTTTTTTTCTATGGTGGCCTAAGATAAGATCCTTATAGTAGATAACCTAGTAAAGAGAGGATTTATAGTCCCCAATAGATGCCCATTATGTAGGAAAGCCAAGGACTCAATTCACCATAGGTTTCTAAATTACCCTTTTAATTCACCATTATTTAACCAGATGCTGAATAAATTCAACCTTTATTGGGTGAAACTAGACAATGTGTTTGACCTCATAAAACAATGGAAACCACCCTAGAATATCCCATCCTTATAATTCTAGTAGTATTTGGCTCTTTTATATTAGTTTTGGAATGTGTGGAAAGCCCTTAATGATAACCTTTTCTCAAATAAAAGGCACTAGCCTAAAGGGGTATTCCTCCAACTTTGCCAAGCCATCACCAAGAATTGGAAAGCCTTCCCACCCATAGACAAAAACTTAGGACCTACCTCCACAAAATTTATCTTTAGCAATTGGGATATGGTTCAAAAAATAAGATCCCCCTCAAAAGATATAATTCACAAATACACAAAATGGAAGACTCCACCTAAAGTTTGGGTTAAATTGATCTTTGATGGAACATCAAAAGGAAACATATGACCTACAAGCGGAGGAGGAGATATAAGGGATTCAAAGGGAATGTTGATTTTTACTTATGTGGGACCTTTAAGAACACATATAAATAATCTTTTTGAAGCTAAGGTGTCATTTTGGGGCATCCATCTTGCCTCCAGCCTTAAGATAGAAAGAAGAATTATAGGGACTCCCTCAATATCTTAAATGCCCTAGAATTCAAAACAACCCCTCCCACACAATAAAATATCTTATTGATGATGTCAAGCAAAATTTGAGGGGTATGACACAATTCCAAATTATCTACACTTACTATGAATGAAATTGGGTGGCAAATATTCTTACTAATATAGGAGTCGACCTCCCTCTTTTAACCAATTGGCACATAGGATTCCATTTCCTTGAAAGTGTCTCATCAACTATACATAATGAAAGTATACCAGGATAAGATGGCAATCAGGCTACCATGCACATAAATCTCTTAGCAAGAGATGGGTTTCAAATATTATGAATCATCATTATGAAAAAGTGAGGCAAATTTATTTATTAATGAGGGAGGTAGCATTTTTTCAAGTATATTTTAAACCATTCAAACAAATATTTTTTAGAACCTTCTAAACTTCATTCTTAGGTCCATAGGTGTTGTGAAAATGGGGGATGACATGGAGCATTTAGAACTAACATCCTATTTTGAATTATGGGTCTTAAATAAATTCTATAAAAAGGTCTGGTGGGGTAAACTCACTAAATTAATGCTGAGGATAACCGAGCATGATGCTAAAGCTGTAAGGGATTTTTTTACTAGCTAGAATAAGAGAGTAGTAGAGATGAGAGGAGTTAAAATCATGGTCACAAATGAGTTTATCGATAAATTTATGGGTATGTCATGTGATAGGACAAAGGCATACAAGGACTAGTATAAAAATAAAAAGCTACTCCAAAGGTTATTTTGCACTAATGAGTTTGTCAAAACAAACAAGAATGGGTTCTCCCATGCTAACCTCTTGTGACAATGGCTTGAGATGTACCTACAAGTGATGAAATACCTAAAACTTAAAGGTAAGTACACTTTGATTTTCTCCCACCATTTTTCACTATTAAACCACTTTTAGGGCTATAAAATTAATCTCCCATTCTATCTCTTAAAGTCTTGGAGAGAACCACTCTCACCCATTAGGGTAATGAATCAAACCCTATAATGCACCAAGGTATCATCTTACTATTGGTAAAGCACGACAAAACCTTGTGAAGTAGGGATGTTCCTTTACGGGGTCATTCATATAAGAAGACTCCCATGAGGAAGACCCTACCTTGGGATCCTTTTGTCCTTCTACCAGTACCCCAAAGCTTTCCTTTCTAAAGTATCCACTAATGACCTCCCTCTAAATCTAATTATCCCTAAACCCAAACTAATTATACTAGATGAAGGCACCTTCAGGGAGGCCATTAGGAAAGGAAATTTTCTCTTGTCAAAAGAAATGAAAAATAATAAAGAGCAGTTGGAAATTTTCAACAACAAGTTGCATGAGGATGGGATGAATTTGGTAGGACTCATTCAAGAATGGAACACTTTAAACAAGTAAGAAGACATGATGGTCCAATATTTCACCCATTATAATAAGGTGGATATGATTTCCATTAAGTAACTCTTAAAGGTGATGTAGACCCACCGCGCCCCCAAGATCTCTAGCTTTACTCCTATCAAGAAAACCCCATTATAAGAACATGGGTAGAAAATGCCATGGATAATATTTCCCAAAGATGACACTGAAGTACCTAGTAATAGGATGAGGTCCAAAGTTTCTAAGAAGAATCAAGGCGAACTAGAGAATAATATTAAAGAAGAGAAGGACCCATCAGAGGCCCCCTCTTGATCTATTTAATTTTTTGTGTTTTGTTTTGCCTCCCAATGGGTCAATTAGCTAGTATTTCATTTTTTTCCTATTTTGGCCCTAGGGGCCTGTTAATATTTTTATAACTCTTTACTATGGTTCTTGGTCCTTGTAAAACTAGGTATTTTAACCTATCAAATAAAAAAATTCAAACACAAATCTCTAATGAAATAAAAATTAAAAGATAAATAAGAGGCTTAACAAGCGAATAACATAAACAATGTTTTTCTAAAATAATTTAACCAAGAGTCCATATCCACACAAGCTCCAAACTCCAAATGGACCTAAAGCACACCCAAATAAATCTCCATATTTCTCCAAAAATGTTTTAAGTTTTTCTAAAGCAAGGGTGCTTGACCTCCCTTCCAAATGGATTTATCACATAATATCTCATCTAATGAGGTCCATGCATATCCTCCCTCAATCTCAAAATAAAGAGACATGAAAATATACATATGATCTATTTTAAAATTTTGTTTTAGTAATAGATACATAGATGTAAATAAATGTTTATAAGAGGCTTCCAAAATTCCACAAATATCCAAAACACACACATATAAGAACACAAAAAAAGGCACAAGGAATTACGCCAATACATTCCAATAGGGGAGAAGAATAAGGGTGCCTTACTCTTATATAAAAATAGTTTTCAAGTAACAAGAAGTCTATTCATGCCATATAATTAGGATTCTTTCTAAGTATGATATACTCCTTAGACCTCCCAAAGATAACTCCTACTTAGACTTACCCTTTATTTAAGTATGAGAATGGATTTGCAATATTTTTTTTAAATTTCACTACTCATGAATAATTATATATTTAAATCACAAGGAAAGAGAGGGATTGTTACACAAGACAAGAGAAAGTGCTCAACATATCCTTCACTCCCAAATTACAAGCACATATGCCAACCTAAAAAATTGAAATAGTGGTACTCAAAACCTCTCTAATATAACAAATAAAATAATATTAAATGGTGTAAAAAGAAGGCTTGAGGAAAAAAGTGAAACAAGACCCAAGAACAAACCCAAAACACCCAAATTCCTAAAAGTTTCCACTAAAAACTAACTAAAAGTGTTATTCAAACAAAAAAATCCAATCAAGAAGGTAGTTCTGAGAGTATATATTTATTTAAAGCATGGAAAACATAACCATCCTATTACCAATTTAGAAAAAAATAGTGTTTTCAATCCTATCTCTAAATACTCTAATCCTCCCTTTCACAAGCATTCACACAGTACTCCAACTAGGTCCAAGCAAGCACTTAAAAAATATAAATTACATAACCCCCAAAAAATTCCAAATAAAGTATTATAAAAAGGAAGGAAGAAAAATAAACCACCAATGTAAAGGTGATATGTAGCCATATTTATCCCTAGGATGCAACCCATGTCCTTAGTTTATATCCACCCTCTTACACAATTTTTTATAAGATTTGGGTTTACTTGTATCTCTATTTTCTAGATTAAAAATTAGAGCCTTACAAGTCTAATTGTTTTAAATGTATATAAAAATTTACCTACCCATGGGTATAGGTATGGGCTCCAAAATAACATGTAAGATAAGGTTTACTTATAAAATATTCTAAGTAAAAAATTCATGGAAGTGTATGTTTTGGATTTATAATTTTATAATGGGATTATAGGTTAATAAAAACAACTCATTTATGATTTAAATTCAAAATATATTTGGGTAGACTTAGGATAATCATTTTTAAAGTACATTAAATGTAAAAGAAAATAAAGGTTTAAAAATGCAAAAGCTATAAAAATATTAAAAACTATGAAACTATATATTTATAAAATTTAAAATTAAAATATAATGGTAAGGTTTGGGAAGATTTTGTGCATGCATATAAACTATAAATTCACATATGAGTCCATTATATGCCTATATTTGTCCACTTGTATCCTACACATTTAATACAAACATTAATTATGTCCATGGTATAAAATTAACTTCTACAAATTGTGTAATATAATTATTTCAATAATAAAAACATAAAACCAATCATCATGATATCAATTCACATGTGTTATTTATTTTATTCTAAGTATCAACATATATAAAATTATCAACATAACGTAATCATACTATCCAATGTCGATAAGCATGTAATCATGATATAATGACTCAAATTAACATGCTAAGTAACCATACATAGCACGCATATAGAGATCTACTAAAATGATTGATCGATATCCAAAATAGTAATAAAAATATTTAATAATGACCCCCTTTACCTCTCATATAGTCTAGTATGTGTCTAATGAGTACTAGAAAGGTAATATAAATATATAAAAGAAAGTATGATCAAAATAGAGCCTCACATATATGATACTTAAAATATTTATAAGCATTATAGAGAACTTTATCCTTGAGAGGAGATAAGATAATTCTACTAAAGATATATTTTTTCTCTAGATTTGTTAGTTGTTACATAAAATAATGCATACTACTCTTTAATATAAGAATGTAATTGTGAATATGATTAAATTGACTTTGATGAAGGCTTGAAATATGCTCAAATGTAGCACGTGGTTATTTCAATTATTGATAAGGTGTGATACAATAGCCTCTTCTAATTTTAGGAAGGTATGTAAGCAACCACTAGGTAGATTATGAGACCAATATAAAACATGTCATGTCAAGCCTCTATAAGATATGTTTTAATCAATATTATATCATTAGTATCATATTTTCAGATAGAAGTACATAATTACTTAATATGTAAGTAATGATATTCATACCCATCACATAATAAATACTTAGGCATTTTAAAAATATGTGGGAGATGATATGAAATAATATTATGTACTATATGTTTTCCATATATATCATAATAATTAGCCCCATAATTATATTGAACAAACTCTAGAGATAAAGCTTGTACATATCTTTGTAACTTGCCTATTAAATGCATCATAGTAACAATCTAATGTCAATTTTGCATAACAAAACTATGTAGATATTCATTCAAGGGTCTAATTTAAACATTAGTTTCAAACATAAGATCACTAAGGATATTAGAGGTATAAGTAGAAGGAAAACAACCATTATCAAGCATAATAGTATCATCAATCACACGACATAATTGGCACTAAGTACTTCTTTCATCATTTTAATAACTCTAGCAAAGGAACAAGGATTTTTAAAGACACACTTCTCAATAAATTCATCATTATGAGCATCTAGGGAAGTAATGTGAAGATAATCATTTTAGACATTTTCATTCAAATAATAATTTTCATCATTTGTATTGAAGAGAGGAATACAATCATTTAAATTTTTAGAAAGAGTGGGAATACATTCCCTTTCAAAAAAAATCAAGGAAAGAGTAGGAATACAATAATTTTCATCATTTTAAACTTTTAATTCAAAGAAAAAATATGATCACAAGCATTTTAAATATTTCCATTCACATTAGGATATAAATACAATAATTAACATTGTATTATATATATTGATGTTCAAAACCAAACTAGTCTCGGTTACTTTTATTTAGATTAACACATCTATCATTAAAAACTCTTTTTTCATAAAATTTGGCATTCCATACTCATGAGGGTTCAAACAAATAAAACTAAAAACCAAAGGCATTTGAATATCATTTACATTTTCACATGGTCTTATAAGGTTGAAATTAAGTCACCAAAATGATTGATCTTCACACAATAATAATGTGTCTCATCATTCTAATCAAAATTAATATCATTTATAACATAACAAAGAGAATTATTTTATCCATATTGAAATATTACATCAAAGAAATGATCCATCATATGTATGATAGAGTATGAAAGACACACACAAAAGGCTAAGACTACTTATATTGCAATAAAAAATCAAAACACTAGATAAATTAGATTTGAAACAATAAAATTAATAGACCTTAGAGAGAGAGAGAGTATGAAAATCCTAAAGTTTATATGTTTAAAACTAGAGGGGTTAACCAAAATGTTTTGATAATTACTAACATAATGGGTAAATGAAACTATGCACAAATCAACAAAACTCAAGAATAATGGAGGCCTTAATTACATACATACATACATATATATATAACCCTAATGCTAAAAAATATACTAAAAGTAAAATCAAGTGTTAAACAAGTAATATTATTGGAAAGATTGATAAGTGATTGAAATAGACACATATGGGCACTATATTGGAATTATGAAACAAAAAAAAAGCTTATCAGATTGACTCGACTAAAACCCTCTAATCTGATTATGATTTGAGAGAGGGAAATAATTGGACCATCTATTATGAGCCTATGCTACCAATTGTGACTTGTTGCTATGATTCTGACTCCGTCAAATTTTTAAGATGTGAAACTTTTTATATTCATAGATGATGAAAAAAAAATTATTTCACTTGATTTAATTGATGCTCATAATTATATGATATATTTATCCTTTATTTCAATGATGCAAGAATAAATAAATGTTCAAGTTTATTTTACCATACCTCCTTATTGGGGGTTATATATACATAACCCACGTGATCATAATGGGTTATTAATGTAGTTATAGTGTTTGTGATTATTCTCAACCCAAAATGAGAGATGAATTCACCTCCTCTCCCTTGATAATCAAATTAAACTATATGCTTCATAGTAACCTTATCTTGGTAAAACATTTATAGCACAAGACTTAGATTGATTTTCATGTAATTTAAGCTCAATATTTAAGATCATTTATAATTATAATACTTTGTTTATGTGCATAATATACTTGGCTTGCAAGAGATCTGAATGATAAGATTTAAAATGAAATGACTTAGGATAAATTTGTATATATAAGCCTCATAAGGAACTATTTGTGCATAGGCTAAACCTGAAGAATTCTAATAAGTGGTAATCAAGGCATAGTAAATAAACCTAGATTAAAATGAACCAAAAAAAGAAGAGGGTTTAGAATAAGTAAACTAGTCAGAATCAACAAACTATTGATTATGACCCAATAGGAAAAAAATGATCAAAATAAATATTTAGCTAAACATAGAATAATCGACTAAAATATTCACTCTAAAAACTAATATATTTTAGGTATTTATGAGGAAATATATATTTCATAAGGTCACAAAGGTCAAATATGGATGGAAAGTGTCTTAAAGAGAAAAAATTTACAAATAGGCCAAGTGCAATAAAACATGATAAATTTTTGAATCCTATGTGAAGAAATAGCAAAGAGTAAAAATATAAATTAATGTGAAATATATTATTCAAATAAGTTAAAAACTTACAATGAAATGTATATATGTTTAAGATAATATTAATTCCATAAGTGTATTAATTAATCATATGAGTAGGTGTAAAAACTGTGTCAAAATAGGCAATGCATTGAGACATACTTGACTTGTTGTTGGAAAAAGTAGGAGATGTTTTGAAAAAATCATCCTTATCTAGACCAATATTCCATATGCATTGATATGTATCATTAATGTTAATTTAATTTTCGTATGTATTTATATTTGGTTCCTTGGGTTCACTCTTTTCTCTAGAAATATACGTAGTGATTGAATTTTGTTTAGGAATCCATTTAAGTACTTTTTGAGACTACATTGGGATGCTTAATATATTTATTTCCATATGTTCTATCTCATTTAAATTTAAACTTGTCACCTTTAAATTTAAATGAAATGTGCTCATTTATACTATAAAGGGTTGAATTCATTTATTTTTACCATTGAATACTAAGTATAGCATTGCATAACATCATATTAGACATCACAAAAAATAATATAGGAAAATTGTGAGGACAATTATAATAAGTAATTTAATAAAATCCAATTGTTTTGTTACATGTCTAGGTATAGATATATGATACTCTAGTTAAATCATTTCAATCATGTCAAAGTGACTCAAATATATCAAAATTAAGAATATTGAATTGTTATTTATCACCAATTTTTATTTTTGGTCTTTATTTCCCTTCTATATAAGCATGAATGATTAAATTTTACATTTGAAATAGATGAAACAAATAATTATCCTTGATAATAATAGAAGGAATATCATGTTTTATAATGGAAGACACACTTGTGAGTTATGGTTTCTTAATAGGTATATCAATCTCATTGTCATTGTTATTAATAAGATTTTGGATCTTATGTTTCAATTTAAAGTATTTATTTATTATATGACCATTAATGTAATGATATTAACAAAATTAATTTGAATTAAATATTATAGATACATGGTTTATGTCTTGATGCCTAATTTTTTGTAAGACAATAATGTTTCTTTCAAATAAAATTTTCATAATTTCACTTTGCATTTAAATAAGTTTATGAGACTATCGTGATATACTAAGGGAAAGTATAGAGCTTGTTTTAGGTTTCACTCTATAATTATATAGTGGTTTAGAATTATTGTTGATAGACACATTGATAATATTGAGACTTGAATTTTTTTGAACAGTGGAAAAATATGAATAATGAGTCTCATAACTAAGTTAATGTGATCATATAAGATCATTCTCTAATGACATGGCCTCTTAAAAAAAAAGTGTTCCTATGTTATTAGTGTTCCTTGTCATAGCTCCATTGTGCTTATTAGTGAAATTGTTGTTATGATACATGAAATAGGAAAGTTAAAATGATAAGTAGGTGAAATATAAGTAGGAGTGGGAGATAAATATCTACATTGAAACATGAAAGCATCATATAACATAAAAGAATACTTCACACTAAATATGTATTTTATCATTTATACAACATTTGAAAATAAATAAGGATTTTTTTAAACATGTTTCTTAAAATTTTAAATTAATTGATCATTATATTTTAATTAAATTTAAATTTAAAATTAGAACCATTCAAAGCATGTCCATTTTCATTTAACAAAGATGTATCATTCACATTGCATGGATCCATTTTGCTAACATAAGTCAATAAGTAAGCTAAAAAAATACATGAATTATGAAACTATAAACAATATATATCTCAAGAGAAAAATAAAGGAAAGAAGCCCAAAAAATAGATCTAAAACAAGAAAACAAAAAAATATAAGAAAAGGGGCATAAAACCTAATGTTGGGCACTAGAAAAGGAGGGGTTCATAAAAATGTCTTACTTGAAGGGTGTTTAAGTGTTCAAAACATTACACCAACCAAGTTAAATAATGTAATTAGGTAAATCAAATAAAATACAATAAATTTAATAAAAATGATCTAGCTGGGGTAGAAGGATAGGAGAATAAATTACATCAAACTGTAAATGATAAAGAGAATTGAAAGATATATTAGATGATATATGGATATATATTTTTGATTTACCTGGATCCTAAAAATTTATCAAAATATATAAAAGAGGGTCCAAAAATAATGTATAATTAAATATATAAAAACATATTGTATCCTATTTCAATTATCACCTTTAGACTACTATAATAAGGGCTAGACTAGTTTTGGGCCCCTCTAACTATGACAGTCTATCAAAAAATAGTTGAATGGATTTGAAAATTGTTTTATAAGTTTTTTAGACTTGAAACTTCCTATAACTCTTTGTCAAAAAAATATTCAAAAAATTCTCTCTCAATTTTGTGAATAAGTGCACACCACTACAATAATATTTTCTCCTTTTATGTAACCCTTATCCTCCATAATATCTAGTAATTCATCCAAGACTAAATGAAGTATGCAAATTTAATGGTTCATGCCCATTGAGGGTAGGTTTTTGCTATATATCAATATTGAGAATCACCTGTGTAGTTATATGCATGAAAATTAGTGAATGACCCTTCATAATGAGTCAAATAAACCTCCACCTTCTCTACGTATGATAATGAATGCAACTATATGCTTTTTCACTTAATAATTATCTTAGTACAAGTATGAAAATAAGAAACTTTATTGTAAAAAAGCAAATGTGATAAAGGTAGGTTTACTTAATTTCACTTGGTGATACTTGTTATCATTATTATTGATATGCTTTAATATGATTTGTATTTATAAAGTTCATGTATTTTTAGATATTAAAACTGAATATTTATAGCATCTTAGTCTTGTACATTTGACAAATATCAATCAAGGATCTACCCTTTAGTTTTAGACCTCCCTATTGTCTAAAGGCTCACATTATTCATATAACTATGCCTAAATGCTTATCTCTTTGTCCAATCTATATCAATTTGATGACCCATGTCTACTACACTACATATAAATATTAAAACTTGATAAACATCCTTTAGTATCAATTTTAGATCAATACCTTTTTATAGCCATTTAGACACTATTGGCTCCAAAGGGACACTACTACCAACAATAGTGTCCAAATCCTTATCTACGACCCAGTAGCCAAAATTCATCCAGATTAAAAAATTATGAAAACCTATGGGTCAACTTATTTTTCTTATTTAACCCTACCATGAGATATTTTCAAAAGGTGTGGTATAAATATAAGTCTAAGCCTTCTCATTCCTCATCTATAAAATACCAAGAAAACACATACCAAATCTAAATAAATCAACTACACAATCACTCTAATCTACCTTATTCATCCATATTTTCATATCAAACATACGATAAATCATATAATAGATATGGAGCATTAAAATAGTAACCCATGAGTGATATTTGTCAAATCACAAGCTAGATCATGACATGCATTTTCATTGAGTATATTTCAACCTTGTACACACAATTTCATACACATAGTGGATAACTACATAAGTTTTAGGCACTCATTGGAATATTATATATATAGGAAATGCCCATCGATATAGGGGTCTTTTGATCAAATCAGCACTATGAACCCACTAACCCATTTTTTAATAAACTCATTCTAAGGGTAAACAAGGGTGAAGATCTAGGGTTTGATCAATCAATGAAGAGTGACAACATGTATCCCATATATGAACATACTAATATAAAAGTGACATAAAACCTAGAATAAAATTTTTGGTTGCATATGAATCTATTCATTATTTGTAATGCATAATTGCATCATAATCAAAGAGTAGTGTCAAAAGTCTACAACCACATAAGTATAATTTTTATAAATTGACAATTGATCCAGAATAGTGATCCTAAATACGTTACACATATTTCTAGTCTAGATCTATCTCTACATAACAAAAAAAACTAATTACTATTATTTCCTATTTATTGAAATATCTTTCAATAGTTATACTTTACTATTTTTAACAATCTTAGTTGTATAAATTTAGAGTATTATTTATCCTAGTTTTATAATTAATTATCCTACTATAGACTAGTTTATCACCCTTGTGTTATAATTATTTATATATATATTAACCTTAGATTTCACATATTTTAAGTTTAGGGTTTTACATTGGGTGAACCTAACCTTTGTGTCTCTTTATGAAACTCCTAGTGTGTTTTAGGGTTTTTTTAATTTCTAATTTCTAATTTGTTAAAATTTGTTTTAAAAAGTATATTGTTTTTAAAATAAAAATAATACATTAACATAATGAATTGATCCCTGCATTTTGTATGCATATCTTATCCAATTCTCATTTTAGTATTTAGAGCATTTCAAATGGATAAAAATGAACCTCTTTCTCTTCCTAACCCTATAGAGGGTGATAGCTACTATCCCTCTCATTAAGTCTACATTATAATCCTTATAAGGGATAAGGTGGACCACCCTATGATATCAAATTAAGGTAATCAATATGTCCTTCCTAATACCCCTCCTACATCTCCTGTAAATGATGTGTGTATCCATGTTCAATATGAATTACCTGGGGCTTGTGATTATGAATACCTAAAAGATAAAATCATCACTATGATCAGGTTAATAGAAGTGTTATGAAATCTAAATCAATATTTAAGCTCAAAGCACACATCACTACAAAATCAAATTTTATATATACAAAATTGAAAATATGTTAGTAATATGCATACATTTGTATCTTCTACTAATGTTTTAGGCAATGAAGGATCATTTCAAAACTAAAAATTCAAAGAAAATTTATTTTAAAAATTTGATTTACAAAATATGAAAAAATATAATAGAAGTCAAAGTGAGATTATAAGGGTACTACTTAGAAACAACTTGATCACATCACCTCCTTTAAAATATATAAGAATAAAAAAATATTATTGCCAATAACATAGAATGTGTGGGCATCATAAAAACCATTGTTTGGTTATAAAGAAGAAGATCTAATGCACAATTGGTAGTGGTGATCCTAGAATTGATACATCTCACTTTTGATTTTGATCATTCTCAAATATTCCCAAAAAAATACAACAAATCAAATATTCCAAAAGTACAAAAAACATTTAAATAAATTCAAAATTACTCAACATTCCCATAATTATATAGCTCATTGGCATCTATGTTGTTTACTTTATTTTAGTATATAACATATCATTTCATTCCTATATACACATATGTTTCACACATCCTTGAATGTGATATGGGCATACCTAGACACATTATCTATGCACTTCCAAATGTTGGACCATTCCTCTACTCATGTTATATAGTATGTTGGGAGAATTTACTTCTTTGATCATGATTGATATAGGTTACATATACTCTATGATCATTTATAAAATATGATTTTTGAGCTTATATTGATAACAAATGTCAATGTTCATATATTTCATAGTGTACTTGATATGTTATACTACATAGCATTTTTTTCAAATACACCTATGCAGGGACTAGTATAATATGTGTATGTTGGTTTATTATATTTCATTTATTCACATTGTCACTTCCTTGAGTGTATTCCATTACTTGTTATTGTCTTGCTTATGGAAAATTTGAATATGTTCATTTCTTGTTGGCCCATCTGCCATTGTATGTTAATTGGGCATTTTAATATGCCATTCTATGTTAATTGAACATTTAAATATGTCATTGCTTTCAATTTTATAAAATTTGAACATGCCCCTTATATGGGTTCTCTTTAGACCATTCCTTTGCATTATATTGAGTTCTCTTATGTGTGTGCTTGATTGGTTGTTGATATTTTACTATTACCCTCTAAACATTGCCATGATATACATCATACATATTAAGACTTGATGTGATCACATACTATGATCCTAATTGATGTTTCTACTTCAACATGTTATCCCTATATGTTACATGATTCATACATAAATTATACAACTACCTTATCATTTTAAGGTAAGGCATATACTATATTATATTTCCCTTACCTCAAAAGGGGGGTGCATATTATGGGTGCATCTCATAGAAGCATGAACTCCACATTTTTCATAGTTTCTAGATTATAGTGGAGGCATGTCACAAAGGCATGACCTCCACACTTATACATTTTCATTATTTATAGATTGTAGTAGGTGGCATGTCATTAAAAAATGACCTCCTAACTTAAACACTTACTCATATCTCCATATTTTAGTGGGGGCATGTCATAAAGATATGACATCCACACTTGCACAAATATCCAATTTAGTTTCATGATTTAGATATACACTTAGGTCAAATCTTATGCATTGTACCAATTTTTCATATATTTAGAATAAATTTTTTCATATTTATGACAAATATACACCAACTAAAACATATCAAAGGTGCACACTCCATGATATTTCACTAATAAAATCAAAATTTACCAATTCTAATACTCACCAAGATGCATCAATTGTGTCAGGATGTATTCTAATCAATATTTTTCTACTTCAATAGTGTGTTTATTTTATAGGTTGAAGTGATTAAATCATATAAACTCACCATATTTATAGGTTGGAGTGATTAAATAATCCAATCTCACCATATTTATAGGATGTTTTGATTAAATCAATCACCCTCACCAGATTATATATATTCACACTTAAGTTGTGATATTGAGATATAATGATCTCAATGGCCCTATCACAACTCATCCTTACACTAGATTGGTGGAATAACACCTTTCACACTCTCTCTTCAAATATCTAAGGTTCAAGTCTAAACCTTCTCTAGCTCCAACGCTTCATAAGGAAGCATATTTACCAATTCAAAGCATTAAGAGGTAACATGGTTACATTGACACATAGGCGTACTCCTTCTTTGCTCTATTTATTTTCAATAATTTCAACTATTTCAAATTTCATACTATATGCATTGATGTATATTGTAACATGCTCTTAATGATAGTTCATACACTAGCAAAACACTCAAATTGTCCCTAATCAAAGTCAAGGTGTGTTTTACACACACAAATATGAATTTCTTTATTTTAAACTATTAATTTTATCTTGTATGCATTACTAGACTAAAGGGGAATTTAGATACTAAAACTGAATATTTATAGCATTTTGGTCTTATACATTTGACAAAAATCAACCAGAGCTCTACCCTTCAATTCTAGACTTCCCTCCTACTAAAAGGATAACATTCACCATCTCATTGTGTGTAAATTGATATTTCTTTGTCCAATCCATATTATTCTGATGACAATGGTCTCTTTCACTACACAAAAAGATTAAAACCTAAAAAAATCATTAATTGATAGTTTCATATTAGTACCTATTTTGTAGCCCTCTAAACATTACCAACCATAAAGGGACATTACCATTGAGGGTAGTGGACAGTACAAAGTTTTATTAATTGTATAATATTTGATTAAATCTATTGGTGATTTAATAAATGTATCTAATATAAGGTTTATAGTTTTGATAAGATCTTATAATTTACTTATCAAATACCAATATATATCTATGTGATGTTCATGAATTCTATGATAATCAAAATAGTATTTAGATATTTTCATAGGATGTGCAGGAGGAAACATGATCAATTTACTTCAAAGTATATTGCTTATAGTTTTACATGGATACCTATTAATCTTATGCCAACTTATTAATCCATTAGTTGTAAATGTATTTTTTTCTTAACCTATGTTTGAGATGAGATATTTTGAGACAATTTTAAGTGGAGAACCAAATATGCAATTTCCATTAGCATGCATAGGATTTTAGGCACATGCAAGCTTATCTTCAAGTGATTTTACCATTAGAGATCAAGTTTGGATTTCATTTTGTAACACCCTCATGGATTGCAACATAGTAAGCATTTGATCATGGATGGCTAAATTAGGTACATTGGTGGTCATATTTTGGTAATATTTAGCTTTAAAATCATAAAATATAGACATTTTAGATTTGATAGTAATATAAAATTATATAGTAAGATGTGACCTACCTCTTTGTATTTTGATATCATATACCTACTTATTCAATATAAGCTTAGGGTGAATAATGAGGGAGGGATGATGGTTATCACTAACTTGAATTATAGGGAGAGCAAGAATAAAATGTGTGTTACATTCCCTTTGACATTGAATAAAAACTAGAATCATTTCATATTAGATAGTCAAAAAATATGTATTACTAAGGAGATATAATAATTCTTAATTATTAATACCATCCTTAGTTTTAACCCATTTTATTGTAGGATTTTTAAACATATTTTATATTTTTTGGATATAATAATAAAATTATGTTAATCATATCTTGAATTACAAAATATACACCATATAAATCCACTATAGTTATGATAAGGTTGGCCTATGCAAAAAGAGGAAATCAAAAATCATATCTAAAACCCTAGCACAATATAAATCTAAAACCCTAAAAATGAGGAATGAAGCCTTAAGTGAATACTTAGGGTTTATTATTGTCATGTTGGAGTTTCACCCCTTGAAAGAGTGATTTAAAATCTCCTCCCTCTAACTGATACAATGGGATCACTCTAAGGCTATGGGTTACCTATTGTTAGATCGAACCTATAGAGAGGGTTGGTTCCCCTAATTGATCACCTATACTAAAACTAAAAATATTATGCTTACAAGGAAAAGGAAGAGAGAAAAAAAAAACTTGAACTAAACCCAAGACATAAAAAATAGGTGACACACCAAAATATTATGATGTCCTCTACTCGTTTAAGCATACATGATGAAGGTAAATAAGATATTAGCTTACACAACTCACAATATTACAAATATTCTACATAATTGTTTTTTAGGAAGGTAGGTAACTTGTGACAATAGTTAAAAGTGTTATCAAATGGACTCATAGGATCTCAAATGGTGAAACTCCATAACTAAACATTGCATGAACTAAATAACACAAATCCTAGAACTTGCAAATGAGTATTCTCCTATATAAAAGTGAGGGAATTGGATGACAAATCAAGGAAAAAATAGCTTCTTCACGTGATAATATAAATAATCCCATGAATTCACACAATATATAGGCATATGAGAAGGAAAAATCAACTCTATTATTCATTTAAAGGCATAATATCTAGTAGTACAAGTCTCCATAGGGGAAGAGTTTTGTTATAATTAGTAGAGAGGTCATGGATGGACAATTTTTTACAACATTTCTATTCTTAAAAGAGGTCCCCCATAATGGTTATAGTTTTATTGCTTTAACAAGTAGAGTCTAGAGTTTAGGGGCCTCGTTTGGTCTTACCCACTACCTTGGGTAGTTCGATCATTCAATCATGATTGAGGAGGTGGTTTAAGATAGCAGGTATATCCTCAAGATTGTTATGGCCATCTTTCATAAATACCTTCCATTCCCCTTTAAGATTATAGCTTATCTTCTGATGGTTAGGGCCAAATTCCATCATCTTTCCACCCATTATACAAGTTGGAGTTGAGATGCATCATGATTTCATGTTGGGCCACGCCATGATTAATTATGTGAATCAATGTAGTTACACGGTGTGTTCATGAATTTTATAGTTAAACAAGTGAAATTGGATGTTGAATTAGTCTTAGATAATGCCATCATAGACACCAAAAAAATACTCACTGGTGGGTTCTAGTTATGTATCAACGTCAAGTTCATTTTGGATTTTCTTAATTCTATGAGTATATTCCCCCTTGGTTCTCATCAACTATCTTCTTTATATTTATAGGGCCATTCCCTTGAGATCACTACCACATGAAACTATTTCATTGACTTGGAAACCCTATTGTTTCATTCTATATTTATTAGTCTAGGAAAATCTCAAATTGATATATTCCCATGTGTCCTCCTTTGATTGGGTCTATAAAGCCCTAGGATCTATCGAGTCCACACGGTTGCTTATGGTTGGTTCTTGGACCCTTCTACATGGATATTTCTCACTTTTACATTACTCAACTAAGGATTCAAATGGATTTTAATTATTCTCTCTATAGTGAAGTGATTTTTTCCACATGGCATCAACTCGCTCATCCACAAATCTAACACATTACTTGCTTACATAGACCTCCTCATGGCTACAAAGAAATGCAATTTCACCACATGTCTTCATTCCAATAACCCTCTATCTTGGTGGAGGGTTTTAAACATGTATGAATGGTTCTAAGTTTTTTGGATTGTGACAAGTAGAAGCATCTCACTAACCCACTTTCTCACTACTTTATTGATGTGGAGATCCATCAAGAAACTTCAAAGAAATTTGAATAATCTTGAAAAGCATTTTAAAAGGGCTTAATACTACTAAGAGATTAACATGTGGAACTAGGAAAATATATAAAACCTTAAAAACTTTTTCTTGTTGATCCTTCATGCAAAAATCATGACACAAGTCTTAGTTTTTGGAACTTTTTAAACTCTCAGTCATGCAAAAGTTTTGACTACCTTTTTGCCAAAAAGCATGAAGGTTGACCTCTTTAAAAATATTATAAGTCTTTTCTCCTTTTAAATCACTTGTGTCAAAACATTAAAATACTAAAACATTAAAGCATTAAGGCTTGATTTCTTTCCTCGCTTAGCCTTTTCTATCAATCCTAAATCCCTGAATTGAATTAGACATTACTCTTCCATGGAGACCAAAAATGGTCAACATTTTGGTAACTTCTATGGCATGCTTGCCTGTTAAGTAGGAATCTAGTAGTCTATGAATAAATTCATTGGGTATGGAGTTTTATAAGCATCTAAAACTTCTCAAATTCTAAAATTTCATCCTAGATATAACCCACTTGGCCCACTACTAAATAAACTGAATTGAGATTCACCTTCAATGAATGGGAAAACAAGGAACAAGAACAAATGTGAAAAAAAACTTAGGGAAAGGAAAACAAATAAAATAATGTATAGTGGCACTTAGAGTAAATAAAATTAGATAAACTACTATGTACAAAACTCTAAAAACCTTTAAGATTAAAACTTGAGATGGATCCCATTAACTAGGATAGGCAGTTCTTCTCTACCTAGATTTGAGAGTTGAAAGGAATTGGCCTATTTCAACTAGATTTGATATAAGGGAAACTCTATAATTCATCAAAATTTATGTGCCTCCCAATTTTGGTTCTATCTTCATCTCATTTGAGAACAAGATCTCCTTCACATAATGTCCTTGGTAAATGAATAAATGAATGCACAGTAACTACTAAACTATCCCCATTGACAAAACCTTCCTTCACTCCCAAAAGTTTCCTTAGCTGATTAAATTGGACATCAAGAAAGGGTTTTGTGAATATGTATGTAACCTAATAAATTATTATGAAAAATAAGATCAAATAATTTATCCTGTATCAATTATTTAACATAATCCTTATGTGTCTCAATTTTTTATGTGTGTTCGTGCTTTGTTAGGTTTCAATAAATTTGGATAACACATTGAATATCACACCAAGGTAGAGTGGGTTGGGTTTGTGGAAATCCCAATTCAGAAAACAAACATCAAATCCAACTAACTCATGAAAAATAGTGTATAGTTGCATCCCACACATAGGGAAGGAGGCGTTGAATATCTTAATTTATTCATTTACAATGTAAATTAACTATGAGGGGTGTGATTCTAACATGTAAGATACATAATAAAACACATTTATCATTGAAAAACCCAACTATTTCTTCCCTTATCCTTTTGAATTATGTTTTGTTGGGGAAAGTTAGGTCAAAAGCATTCAAAAGAAAAATACATCACTTCTACCCATCAATTTTGTAATTCATAAGCAAAGATAAGTACAAGATCTAGATGCGAACTGACACACATAAATCAATATTCTAAATGTAATGAAAATTTAAAAAAACACAATGGCTTACCCTATTTTTGATAAAACAAATTATTTTATAATGTGTTCTATTAGGTAGAAAACTAGAAACATTCAATACTACTTAAATATAATTGATACTAACCCACTTTCTCACTACTTTATTGATGTGGAGATCCATCAAGAAACTTTGAAGAAATTTGAATGTCTTGAAAAGCATTTTAAAAGGGCTTAATACTACCAAGAGATTAACATGTGGAACTAGGAAAATATATAAAACCTTCAAAACTTTTTCTTATTGATCCTTCATGCGAAAATCATGACACAAGTCTTAGTTTTTGGAACTTTTTAAACTCTCAGTCATGCAAAAGTTTTGACTACCTTTTTGCCAAAAAGCATGAAGGTTGACCTCTTTAAAAATATTATAAGTCTTTTCTCCTTTTAAATCACTTGTGTCAAAACATTAAAATACTAAAACATTAAAGCATTAAGGCTTGATTTCTTTCCTCGCTTAGCCTTTTCTGTCAATCCTAAATCCCTGAATTGAATTAGACATTACTCTTCCATGGAGACCAAAAATGGTCAACATTTTGGTAACTTCTATGGGATGCTTGCCTATTAAGTAGGAATCTAGTAGTCTATGAATAAATTCATTGGGTATGGAGTTTTATAAGCATCTAAAACTTCTCAAATTCTAAAATTTCATCCTAGATATAACCCACTTGGCCCACTACTAAATAAACTGAATTGAGATTCACCTTCAATGAATGGGAAAACAAGGAACAAGAACAAATGTGAAAAAAAACTTAGGGAAAGGAAAACAAATAAAATAATGTATAGTGGCACTTAGAGTAAATAAAATTAGATAAACTACTATGTAAAAAACTCTAAAAACCTTCAAGAGTAAAACTTGAGATGGATCCCATTAACTAGGATAGGCAGTTCTTCTCTACCTAGATTTGAGAGTTGAAAGGAATTGGCCTATTTCAACTAGATTTGATATAAGGGACACTCTATAATTCATCAAAATTTATGTGCCTCCCAATTTTGGTTCTATCTTCATCTCATTTGAGAACAAGATCTCCTTCACATAATGTCCTTGGTAAATGAATAAATGAATGCACAGTAACTACTAAACTATACCCATTGACAAAACCTTCCTTCACTCCCAAAAGTTTCCTTAGCTGATTAAATAAATTGGACATCAAGAAAGGGTTTTTTGAATATGTATGTAACCTAATCAATTATTATGAAAAATAAGATCAAATAATTTATCCTGTATCAATTATTTAACATAATCCTTATGTGTCTCAATTTTTTATGTGTGTTCGTGCTTTGTTAGGTTTCAATAAATTTGGATAACACATTGAATATCACACCAAGGTGGAGTGGGTTGGGTTTGTGGAAATCCGAATTCAGAAAACAAACATCAAATCCAACTAACTCATGAAAAATAGTGTATAGTTGCATCCCACACATAGGGAAGGAGGCGTTGAATATCTTAATTTATTCATTTACAATGTAAATTAACTATGAGGGGTGTGATTCTAACATGTAGGATACATAATAAAACACATTTATCATTGAAAAACCCAACTATTTCTTCCCTTATCCTTTTGAATTATGTTTTGTTGGGGAAAGTTAGGTCAAAAGCATTCAAAAGAAAAATACATCACTTCTACCCATCAATTTTGTAATTCATAAGCAAAGATAAGTACAAGATCTAGATGTGAACTGACACACATAAATTAATATTCTAAATGTAATGAAAATTAAAAAAACACAATGGCTTACCCTATTTTTGATAAAACAAATTATTTTATAATGTGTTTTAATAGGTAGAAAACTAGAAACATTCAATACTACTTAAATATAATTGATACTAACCCACTTTCTCACTACTTTATTGATGTGGAGATCCATCAAGAAACTTTGAAGAAATTTGAATAAGTCTTGAAAAGCATTTTAAAAGGGCTTAATACTACCAAGAGATTAACATGTGGAACTAGGAAAATATATAAAACCTTCAAAACTTTTTCTTGTTGATCCTTCATGCAAAAATCATGACACAAGTCTTAGTTTTTGGAGCTTTTTAAACTCTCAGTCATGCAAAAGTTTTGACTACCTTTTTGCCAAAAAGCATGAAGGTTGGCCTCTTTAAAAATATTATAAGTCTTTTCTCTTTTTAAATCACTTGTGTCAAAACATTAAAATACTAAAACATTAAAGCATTAAGGCTTGATTTCTTTCCTCACTTAGCCTTTTCTGTCAATCCTAAATCCCTGAATTGAATTAGACATTACTCTTCCATGGAGACCAAAAATGGTCAACATTTTGGTAACTTCTATGGGATGCTTGCTTGTTAAGTAGGAATCTAGTAGTCTATGAATAAATTCATTGGGTATGGAGTTTTATAAGCATCTAAAACTTCTTAAATTCTAAAATATCATCCTAGATATAACCCACTTGGCCCACTACTAAATAAACTGAATTGAGATTCACCTTCAATGAATGGGAAAACAAGGAACAAGAACAAATGTGAAAAAAAACTTAGGGAAAGGAAAACAAATAAAATAATGTATAGTGGCACTTAGAGTAAATAAAATTAGATAAACTACTATGTAAAAAACTCTAAAAACCTTCAAGAGTAAAACTTGAGATGGATCCCATTAACTAGGATAGGCAGTTCTTCTCTACCTAGATTTGAGAGTTGAAAGGAATTGGCCTATTTCAACTAGATTTGATATAAGGGACACTCTATAATTCATCAAAATTTATGTGCCTCCCAATTTTGGTTCTATCTTCATCTCATTTGAGAACAAGATCTCCTTCACATAATGTCCTTGGTAAATGAATAAATGAATGCACAGTAACTACTAAACTATACCCATTGACAAAACCTTCCTTCACTCCCAAAAGTTTCCTTAGCTGATTAAATAAATTGGACATCAAGAAAGGGTTTTTTGAATATGTATGTAACCTAATCAATTATTATGAAAAATAAGATCAAATAATTTATCCTGTATCAATTATTTAACATAATCCTTATGTGTCTCAATTTTTTATGTGTGTTCGTGCTTTGTTAGGTTTCAATAAATTTGGATAACACATTGAATATCACACCAAGGTGGAGTGGGTTGGGTTTGTGGAAATCCGAATTCAGAAAACAAACATCAAATCCAACTAACTCATGAAAAATAGTGTATAGTTGCATCCCACACATAGGGAAGGAGGCGTTGAATATCTTAATTTATTCATTTACAATGTAAATTAACTATGAGGGGTGTGATTCTAACATGTAGGATACATAATAAAACACATTTATCATTGAAAAACCCAACTATTTCTTCCCTTATCCTTTTGAATTATGTTTTGTTGGGGAAAGTTAGGTCAAAAGCATTCAAAAGAAAAATACATCACTTCTACCCATCAATTTTGTAATTCATAAGCAAAGATAAGTACAAGATCTAGATGTGAACTGACACACATAAATTAATATTCTAAATGTAATGAAAATTAAAAAAACACAATGGCTTACCCTATTTTTGATAAAACAAATTATTTTATAATGTGTTTTAATAGGTAGAAAACTAGAAACATTCAATACTACTTAAATATAATTGATACTAACCCACTTTCTCACTACTTTATTGATGTGGAGATCCATCAAGAAACTTTGAAGAAATTTGAATAAGTCTTGAAAAGCATTTTAAAAGGGCTTAATACTACCAAGAGATTAACATGTGGAACTAGGAAAATATATAAAACCTTCAAAACTTTTTCTTGTTGATCCTTCATGCAAAAATCATGACACAAGTCTTAGTTTTTGGAGCTTTTTAAACTCTCAGTCATGCAAAAGTTTTGACTACCTTTTTGCCAAAAAGCATGAAGGTTGGCCTCTTTAAAAATATTATAAGTCTTTTCTCTTTTTAAATCACTTGTGTCAAAACATTAAAATACTAAAACATTAAAGCATTAAGGCTTGATTTCTTTCCTCACTTAGCCTTTTCTGTCAATCCTAAATCCCTGAATTGAATTAGACATTACTCTTCCATGGAGACCAAAAATGGTCAACATTTTGGTAACTTCTATGGGATGCTTGCTTGTTAAGTAGGAATCTAGTAGTCTATGAATAAATTCATTGGGTATGGAGTTTTATAAGCATCTAAAACTTCTTAAATTCTAAAATATCATCCTAGATATAACCCACTTGGCCCACTACTAAATAAACTGAATTGAGATTCACCTTCAATGAATGGGAAAACAAGGAACAAGAACAAATGTGAAAAAAAACTTAGGGAAAGGAAAAAAACTAAAATAATGTATAGTGGCACTTAGAGTAAATAAAATTAGATAAACTACTATGTACAAAACTCTAAAAACCTTCAAGAGTAAAACTTGAGATGGATCCCATTAACTAGGATGGGCAGTTCTTCTCTACCTAGATTTGAGAGTTGAAAGGAATTGGCCTATTTCAACTAGATTTGATATAAGGGACACTCTATAATTCATCAAAATTTATGTGCCTCCCAATTTTGGTTCTATCTTCATCTCATTTGAGAACAAGATCTCCTTCACATAATGTCCTTGGTAAATGAATAAATGAATGCACAGTAACTACTAAACTATCCCCATTGACAAAACCTTCCTTCACTCCCAAAAGTTTCCTTAGCTGATTAAATTGGACATCAAGAAAGGGTTTTGTGAATATGTATGTAACCTAATCAATTATTATGAAAAATAAGATCAAATAATTTATCCTGTATCAATTATTTAACATAATCCTTATGTGTCTCAATTTTTTATGTGTGTTCATGTTTTGTTAGGTTTCAATAAATTTGGATAACACATTGAATATCACACCAAGGTGGAGTGGGTTGGGTTTGTGGAAATCCCAATTTAGAAAAAAACATCAAATCCAACTAACTCATGAAAAATAGTGTATAGTTGCATCCCACACATAGGGAAGGAGGCGTTGAATATCTTACTTAATTTATTCATTTACAATGTAAATTAACTATGAGGGATGTGATTCTAACATGTAGGATACAGAATAAAACACATTTATCATTGAAAAACCCAACTATTTCTTCCCTTATCCTTTTGAATTATGTTTTGTTGGGGAAAGTTAGGTCAAAAGCATTCAAAATAAAAATACATCACTTCTACCCATCAATTTTCTAATTCATAAGCAAAGATAAGTACAAGATCTAGATGTGAACTAACACACATAAATTAATATTCTAAATATAATGAAAATTAAAAAAAACACAATGGCTTACCCTATTTTTGATAAAACAAATTATTTTATAATGTGTTCTAATAGGTAGAAAACTAGAAACATTCAATACTACTTAAATATAATTGATACTAACCCACTTTCTCACTACTTTATTGATGTGGAGATCCATCAAGAAACTTCGAAGAAATTTGAATAAGTCTTGGAAAGCATTTTAAAAGGGCTTAATACTACTAAGAGATTAACATGTGGAACTAGGAAAATATATAAAACCTTCAAAACTTTTTCTTGTTGATCCTTCATGCAAAAATCATGACACAAGTCTTAGTTTTTGGAACTTTTTAAACTCTCAGTCATGTAAAAGCTTTGACTACCTTTTGCCAAAAAGCATGAAGGTTGACCTCTTTTAAAATATTATAAGTCTTTTCTCCTTTTAAATCACTTGTGTCAAAACATTAAAGGATTAAGGCTTGATTTCTTTCCTCGCTTAGCCTTTTCTATCAATCATAAATCCCTGAATTGAATTAGACATTACTCTTCCATGGAGACCAAAAATGGTCAACATTTTGGTAACTTTTATGGGATGCTTGCCTGTTAAGTAGGAATCTAGTAGTCTATGAATAAATTTATTGGGTATGAAGTTTTATAAGCATCTAAAACTTCTCAAATTCTAAAATTTCATCCTAGATATAACCCACTTGGCCCACTACTAAATAAACTGAATTGAGATTCACCTTCAATGAATGGGAAAACAAGGAACAAGAACAAATGTGAAAAAAAACTTAGGGAAAGGAAAACAAATAAAATAATGTATAGTGGCACTTAGAGTAAATAAAATTAGATAAACTACTATGTACAAAACTCTAAAAACCTTCAAGAGTAAAACTTGAGATGGATCCCATTAACTAGGATAGGCAGTTCTTCTCTACCTAGATTTGAGAGTTGAAAGGAATTGGCCTATTTCAACTAGATTTGATATAAGGGACACTCTATATTTCATCAAAATTTATGTGCCTCCCAATTTTGGTTCTATCTTCATCTTATTTAAGAATAAGATCTCCTTCACATAATGTCCTTGGAACTACCCTTTTGTCAAAAAAGATCTTCATTTGCGCTTGATGAAGATCCATTCTATGCATAACTTGGTCTCTAACCTTTTCCAATTCCATTAACTCTATAAATCTGATTTCCTTAGCACTTTCCTCCATAATTTATAGTTGGTTGATGAGTTCTAGAGCTATTAGTTCAATAGATATAGGTATCCTTGCCTTTCTACTATAAATAATCATGTAAGGGGAATTACCAACAACCTTTTTAAGAGTTATTCTATCAGCCCATAAAGTTTTTCTTATTTTTGTATGCCATTTTCTTTGGTTATCCTTCATGGTTCTCTGTATAATCTTGATATGATTATTGTTAGTAGATTCTGCTAAGCCATTCCCTTGAGGGTGGTAGCTATAAAATGTACTCAAATTTATGCCATGATTGACTACCCACTCACTTATCCTAGTTCCAGCAAAGGACATTGTAATGTTATATATGATTATAGAAGGGATTAAAAACCTTGTGACTATACCCCAATAGAATTCCAATACATTGGTTTCATTTTCTTACCTTAAATCTATTATTTCTATCCATATTATAAATTAATCAATGGTTGTTAAGACCAACTTATGCCCTATACTAGTAGGTGGGTTAATCATCCCTATGAATTATAAACCCCACTCCATGAAGGGATAATTTACCTAGATAGGTTGGAGGGTAAGATCCACTTATTTCTATTTACCTATGAAGAAGGAACATTTTTTACAATTATTAACCCATGCATACACATCTCTGAACATGTTAATACAATAGTATATGACCCTCATTATATTAATAGTTTTAGTTTGTGGATAAAAATTTCCACCTAATGGTCCATCATGAAATTCTTCTAGAATCCTAACAATCTAATTTATTTCAACACATCTCAAAAGAACACCATTGATATCCTTCCTAAACAAGATGTCATACATAAAAACATAAGGAATAGATTGAAGTCTAAAGTACCTCCTATTAGCTTTGTCCAAACCTATAGGTAACTCACTTATTTGAAATAAGTTGACTGTATCTTGGGTCTAAATAGTAGGCAACAGAATTGAAACTAAATATTGGTGATATTGGAATACTAGGAAAACATACTTATCATCTTTAAAATATGAAGTTAGATGCTCAAACAAATCTCTACCTCTTACTAGATGTATGACCTTGATGTCTACATCATACTCCATTAATTTTATAATCCACCCTACCCTTTTCTCATTCAAATATTTTCTTAAGAGGAAATCCTTAATATGTAGATGTGAAACCATGAAATGTGCCTTGTTTTTAAAAATCAAGTGCCTAAACTTTTTGAGATTTCTTATAATAAATAGTACTTCTCTATAAAGTAATATTTTACTTCATAACCTTCTAATCCCTAGATAAATAAATTTGTTGATTGCTCCATACCTTCATCATTTTTTTTACTAACATCACTGAGATAGTGTCCATACCTTTAAAGCCATATGTATTGAATTACTTGGTGAAAAAAATATTTATGAGGGTAAGAGATTAGGATATGGCTTGTTTAATTGATTCAACTAATAGATCTGATTTTTATTTAACATAGTAGTTAGAAGCTTTGTAAGACTAATAAATTTATGGATAAACCTCCTAACAAAATTGATCCTTCCTAATAATTTTTTCATCCCCTTATTGTGACTAGGCAAGGACAATGATAGAATGGCATTTACCCTCTCAAAATTAATTTCAGGCCCTTTTTTGGAGATAATATTGCTTTCATGGACTAAAAATATGTATTTCTTAGGGTTAAGTTATACTCCAAACTATGTACATATATCAAACACTTTTTTTAGATGATATTATGATCATAAACATTCTTATAAAATACTATAATATCATCAAGATAGATAACTACAATACCATTGATTAGTCCTTAAAATGTTATGTCCATGGATCTCTAAAACATTTCCCCGATATTAGATAAACCAAAATGAATTTTTATGTAAGAATAAGTTCCCCATTTCATATTAAAGTTTTTCTTAAATTTATCCTCTTATTTATTAAATATCTAATTGTAACTAGAATAACCATCAATGACTGAAAAATATTATGAACCTATCACCATTTGTAATATTTATTCCATGAATGGAAATGGGTAGTGGTATTTCAAATAAGTCTTGTTTAGATACTTAAAATCTACACATAGCCTTATCTCTCCATTTATATTTATAATAGGAACTAATTTTTCTACCAAATTTGACTTTTTGATAGGAAATATTATGCTAGCCTCTATTAGCTTGTTCAGTTCTTTCTTTATGAGAGGCTTTATCTTTGGGTTTATAGGCTTTTATTTCTTCCTAATAGGTTTGAAATTTGGGTATAATTTAATTCTATGTTTGGATGAATTAGGATTAAATCCATTAATTTAATCATACCCCCAATAAAAAACATCTTCAAACTCTTGACAAAGACTAACAAATGTACACATTTCTTCTAGAATACATATCTTGCCAAGTCTAAGAAATGTGTCTTTGTCAATGGTAGTTTGTTCATAGTCTTCACTCTTAACAAACATGTTCAATTTATCTCCTTTATTCTGATCATCAGCATCTAATATAGAATCAAAATTAACTAAACCCTTTGGTATCTTATTTGACCTTAACTAGATAATTTTCTCTTCAAACCATTACTACAATTTTCCCTAATTTTTAGCTAAGAATTTAGTTTCTTCTTATAAGAAATTAATGATCTATTGGTAAATTTCAAAAAAAATCCAATTGGTTTTATTTTTAGGTATAGTATGCCTCAAAACCATATTGATATGTCGTTTTGCTTTGTCACTTTTGATATCATTAAGAACATCAAACTGTGCACCAGTGGCAGATAGCCTATCAACGTGTTTATTCATATCTCTTGGCATGGATTGGATGTTGAATTATTAAAATTAATTTATAAGGTCCCATAATATATGTTTTTAATATTTAAACAAGTCATTATTTTTTACATTCACCCCTCTTACCTAATTTTCTACCAATTCACTATCACCAAAAACTTGTAGCTATTTTATACCTCACTTTCTAGCCCATTGAAGATCCTGTATGAGAGCATCATGATAAGATAAATTGTTGGAGCATATGAACTTAAATATTAGAGTATAATAATATTTATCCTTAAAGTCATTTAAAAAAATGACACCTCCTCCTACTCTATGCCTACTTTTGGATCCATCAAAGTACATTTTTCATACTCCATTATCATGCTCATTAGTATTCACAAGATTTGGAATGAAAGAATATTCTTCGTGCAAGCAATAGGTACCTAAAATAGATTCTTAAATGAGACAATAAATATAAAACTCATGATGATCAAAACCACATTCATCAATTAATAAATTAGGTGTGCCTTCAAGGTGTGTATTTGGCTCTTGTTCAATAGGATGGTCTTATTTATCAAAAATAGTATAACTGGCATATTTGAAATTTGGCACATAAGGTTCAATATGGTTCTTAAAAATTGGATCATACCTAATGGTGACCTTAGTGAAATACCCAATTATAAATATCATAATATACATATAATGGTGGAGGATTCACACCTTTATTTGATTGATATTCCTTTAGTTGAGTTGTATTAATAAGTACTAATTTCGGTCATTCTTTTAATGACCCTTCTAAAATACTAAGGTTAGACAAAGTTGTTTTCAATAGGTATTTTTATCCTATAAAGATACTCACACATGGATATATTCACATTTTTTTTCTTCATATGATCAATAATATTGAATGGGGGAGTACCAACCTTTTTCTATACTTTAGTAGTGGACATACCTTCTTGTACTTGTGTTGATTGAGAATGGTTATTGGGATGCTCTTGATTCCATAAAGTATTATTTTTATAAGTTTATTGCACATTTGAATATTAAATAGGACCCAAAACCTCTATTATTGGAGGAGATGATGTGGGATGCTTACTAGCTACTGGTTCAATTTATACAACCCATTTCTCAAATCTAGTATTGGTTTCCAGACCTAAAAAAAAAGCTTGGTTCTACCCCTATAACTAATTCACTCCATAATACTCATCTCTTTGCTAATTTAGAACCTTAGTATCATGTTTCACTAGATCTTGAGAATTACCTAGTTTTGGTGTTACTTTGGTCTATGTCTCATGTTGTGGTGTTATGTTTTTCACCATGAATTCTTGGTTGAGGACACCATTAGGACAAGTGGTTTGATTGTGTGGAAGATTAAATGGAAAAAACCATTCATAGTACTATACCAAGTTATTTTGAATCATAACAAGGGGCTTAGATGTGAGATTATTATTGGGAGTAAAATCTTTATAAGGCTTTGCATGAGTAATTTGGATTTGGCCTTGATGATTTTCTTAATATGATGGCTTATTTGGTTGATAAAGTCATTGATAAAGAGGCCTATTAGGCTGCTAAGGTACTTGATAGGGTCTTAATTTTGAGTTTGTTACCTTTTGAGGGTAACTAACTCATTTTAAAAAGTTTTAATAAGGCTCTTAACCTCTTTCAAATCATTTGATGGGCTAGGGGCAAATTTATCTTAGCCTAGTGGTTGGCTCATTGTCACATGAAGGGGTATTAGTGAAGTTTATTTAGGAGGTGGAAACTTTAGGAATATTGGCATGGGAGGTCTTAATAAATCTTTCTATCTTTTATAAGGAAAATTTCATCCTTAATTACAATCTAATATACACCAAGAAGAGTTGTATCCCCCATAGATTGGATTACAATAGATATATCACTATTTAGGGCTCTCAGATAATAGAGAAAAACATTGTTAGACATGGGCTTAGCCAGATCTAGGATTCTAACCCAAGCTCTTTGAAACCTAAAATTTAAATCACTCATGAATTCTTATGGATATATCTTAATAGTAGTCAGTTGTTCCACTAAAGATAGATGGTTACTTTTGTCTCCAAATTGCTTGCATAAGCCTTCCCCTAATTCATCCCATGGGTTGATAGAATTAAATTGTAAGATTCTATACCATTGAAGGTATTTTCCTTTGAATGATTAAGATAAAATCTTAATTAAAAAAATTTCTTAGTAATATGATGTATTAAACAAATATTAGCAATATCTTTGATGTACTCCATAGGTGTGGTTGTGTTCTTTCTAGTGGAATAGGGAATACTCTTGAGGGATGAAATGGGTATATCATTGTATTAGGGTAGGTTTAGTCAGCTTCCTCCATTGAAAGGAACAAATCCCTAATTTTTAGGGATAACCATGTAATGAATCAGAATACACCCTACCCTTGGTTGGGGAAATCTGCTAAAAATAGGCTTAGATTGAGCTCTTGAGGAAGGTTTTCTAAGATCTTTAGATAATATTATAGGAGATAAGGATGCTTTAGTTATTCTTCTTTTGGAGAGTGTAGATAATTCAAAAAATTTGAAATTACATTTTAAAGAAGTTCTTATATTTCTTGGCATGAATTTTTTTGGGACTAGTCTACTAGAGATCATAAATGTTTAGAGTTACTAGGTTATTATTTAATGTCTTTAATAATATAACTTGCTAAGATAACCACCAAATTATCATCTAAAACTCTTTTGACATAATGAAATTTGATTAGGTCCCATTGGGTATGCCAAAAACTATTGTTATATTGAAGTTACACCACTTGAAGGAGTGGTTTCAAGGATCCTCCCTATAACTAATATAATGGGATCACTCTAACATTGTGGGTTACCTAAGATTAGAGTGAACCTCCATAAATGGTTGGTTCCCATAATAGATAACCTAAACTAACACTAACACTATTATACTTGTAAGGAAAAGGGAGAGAGATAAAACAAAGATTGAATTGAACCTAAAATCTAAAAAAGAGGTGATACACCAAAATATTATGATGTCCTCTACTCGTTTAAGCATACACAATGAAGATAAAAGAGATAATAACATGCACAACTCATAATCTTACAAATATTCTACATAATTATTTTGTATGGAGGTAAGGATCTTATGGCAAGAAGGGTTATAAAATGGTCTTATAGGGTTTTTAATGGTGAAACTCCACAACTAAACACTACACAAACTTAATATAACACAACCTACAACCTAGAAATGAGTATTTTCCTATATAAAGGTGAGGAAATTGGATAGCAAATCAATAAATTAGCTTCTTCACATGATAAGATCAATAATATCATGAATTCACCCAAGATATAGGCATATGAGAAGGCAAAATCAACTCTATTATTCATTCAAAGGCATAAGATCTAGTAGTATAAGTCTTTATAGTTTGTTATAATTAGTAGAGAGATCATGCATGGACAAATTTCTATAGCATTTCTATGCTTAAATTGTTCCCCCCATTGTGTTTATAATTTACCTACTTAAATAGATAGAGTCTAGAACTCATGGGAATCACTCCATCTTAGCCACTCCCTTGGGAAATTATAACATTTAATCATGATTGGGGAGGTGGCTCAAGATAGTGTGGATCTCTTTGGGATTATTATGACCACATTGTGTAACTATTTACCATGCCAATTTAGGATTACATCTTATCCTATGATGACCAATGCTAAATTCCACCATATTTTTGCTCATTTTATGAGTTGGAGCTAAGTTGGTCCATGATTTACATATCGAGCCAATCGATGATTCATTTTGTGAATCAATGCAGTTACACAATCTATTCATGAATTTTATAGTTAAATAGGGGAAATGGGCCATTGAATTAGTCTTAGCCAATGTAAGCATAAATTGTAACAAACTCCTCAGTGGAAGGTTATATCTACGTGTTGACATCAGACTCATTTTTGGCTTTTTTACTTCTACAAAGACATTCCCTCTTGGGCCCCACCAACTACCCTCTTTCTATTTGTGGGTCTAATTCCCTTGCAATTACTACCACATGGCACTACTTTATTGGTTTAGAAACCTTGTTGTGTAAGTATTCACTTGTTAGTTTGGGAAAATCCTAGGTTGACATGTTCCCATATATCCTCCTTTGATTGGGATATAAAGCCCCATGCTCTATTAGGTCTACTCAACTACTTCTGGTTAGTTCCCAAACCCTTCCCCATGGATCCTTCTCTTTCTTTCATTATTTAGTTAAGGATTCAAAAGGATGTTAACTATTTTCTCTATGGTGAAGTGATATTTCACCATGGGGAGTCATCTCACTCACCCGCTGCTCTAACACACTATTGGGATTGCACAGACCACCCCAAGGTCATGAAACAATGAGATTTTACCACATGGTATCATCCCACTAACCTACTAGACCAGAGGATTTTTAACCTATATGAATGGTTTTAGGTCACCTAGATTACAACACATAGAAGTATGTTGCTAACATGATTACCCACTTTATTGACATGGAGATCTATTAGGCAAATTTGAAAAAAATTAACCATGTCCAAAATCATTTTGAAAGGGTTCAAGACTGCCAAGAGATTGAAATATGGCACTAGATGAAGATATAAAATCTTCACAACTTTTTCTTATTAAACCTTCACATAAAAATGTGACATAATTCTCGGTCTTCAAAACTTTTATATACACTTAGTCTCATAAAAATTTTGATTACCTTTTTGTTAAAATTGTGAAGGTTAACCTCTTTGAAAATATGCTAAGTCTTTTCTCATTTTAAGTCATTCATGTCAAAACATGCAAAGGCCAAAACCTTGAAGCATGAAGGATTGATTCTTTTCCTTATTTATCCTTTTCTATCGATCCTAAATCCCTAAACTGAATTGAATGTTGCTTTTTCATGGTGACAAAAAATAATCAAAATTTACCATACTCAAAATAAAGGTCAAGTTCACTATACTTTTTGAATCTATTTTGTATTTATGAGATCCAAATAATCTAAAACTATTGGAATCCAGACTACATACGATATAATATTAGGCATAAAAATATGAATGTAAAATAGAGATTGATGTCATTTACTAAATACATAAATGACCAAGAGATAATTAACTTATCTTATATTTAATTCCTTTTTTTATTAATATACAATTACCTAAAATGGTATGTGTAAGCTCTATGAATTCTTGAACTAAGAAATCGATTGTAATAATCTTCTAGGATGTTGTCATTAAAGCCTAAACACCTATGGTAGCCAATCTCTTCCAATATATACCAAACTATCTATCATAATTTTTCTAGTATGTTTTGACACATATCATTGGACCTATCTATCAAAATTATTTTTGGATATTTATTGGTTATAAACCCTATGTGTGGATTCCAATTTTTATTCTTCTTGATTTAAAACCCAAGATCCACTTTCCACACTTTCCTAACCTAAATTAAGGATTTAAAATATATTTTAGACAACCCAAAATATTCCCCACTAATTATTTGAGTGTTTCTTAATTTTTAATATTCCTAAGATGGCTCAAACCACACGTAGTTATACCACATATGTGTATGTGTTTTCAATACTATTCCACTAGAATGCAATGCAACTCTTTAGATTTTGACAATTGAAAACATGCCACTTTGACCTTGCATATATATTCATAATTGGACCTAGGACTATATTCATAATTGGACCTAGGACTATTATTGTTATGGTTTTTAAATTTGGATGATTTTGGATAAAGCCTCAATGGTGTGTAAATAGATATCTCAATGTGAAAGTGGATTTCAAACTAATTACCAAGTAGTGATCAATTGAATAAAACATTAGTCTTGTATTATATGCATATACAACTCTTTTTGATTTACCCCATAAGTGACATTTGAAATGTGCATAGCCTAACCTGAGGGAGAGATTTTAATTTTAAAAATAGCCATTAAGGGTCTTAGAACACTTATAGATGCAAACACTACTAGTAACTACCACAATTTTCCTAATGCTAAGACTATCTTTAAAGAGAAAAATACTAATTTAAAACATGAAAAAAATATACTTGGGATAATATATTTTCCTTACATATACTATAGATATCATGTATATGACTAACAATAAATTGGTTTGGCCATATCCATAGATAAATAAATAGATAAGAAAGAATGTGATCAAGAGTGAAATGCATAAACACAAGTCATGTATGCCAAATTTAGGTAAAATTTTATGTTTAAAAGTGTTTAATGCCATATTTATGTGTCTATATAAATATAAATATCAACACCTAACCCATATAATTTTAGAAATAATCTAAAAGGAAAGTATTTCTCATAGTTTGCATAACACTAGTTAACTAATCCAAATAGGTGAAGTAATTAACATATGTTATTATTCCTAATGTATTTCATTAAATATCATGTGTTAATGTATAACATTTATTGTAACAGGTACCTTAAAATTTTATATAGGTAAAATATAATGTGGGATCCTTTCTCCCATGAAAGAGACATCATCCAAATGTATTAATAACTAGAGCCAAAATAAATGGGCAAGGAAAGTCTATAAAAATACTTCATTTTAGTTTTTAAAACTTACACTATTAATTTAACATGATAGAAACATACCTTCTTAAAAAACTTTCCACCCTACCAATTGATCCTTTGTCAAAGATAATATGTTTCAATGAATTTTATCTTCAAATTTATGACACACTTGATTTTATAGACCAACGACCATACTTCTTACCTTCCTAGAAAGATAATGGTTGGATTATAATATCAAGATAGTATTTTATCTCATAAAATTTCTAGAAAATGTAGACATGTATGTATATGTTCGTGTGGATTCAATCCCATTAACATAAATATCACACACTTTATCTTTCCCAAATGTGTGTGTGTGTGTGTGTGTGTGTGTGTGTGTGTGTGTGTGTGTGTGTGTGTGTGTGTGTGTGTGTGTGTGTGTGTGTGTGAGCCTATCTCTAATAAGTGTGTGTGTGTGTGTGTGTGTGTGTGTGTGAGCCTATCTCTAATAAAACCTATGGAAATTTTCCCTACAAGCATTTTCTAAACTCCCTATAGTTTATTGTATACATTTTCTCAATGTGTTGTCCCAACCCTTCCCCAAGTTCCTTAGCCACTCTTTCATCATGGATCCTACCTAAATAAATTAACTAATATTTACAAGTTTTATATTATATAAATGAAATATTCACAATAATAAAAACCATCACATCCTCAAAGGGTTTTGCATAATAATTTAACTCATGTAGCACCTATCCTAGTGATATACATGTTCATGTCTTATGAAAAAATTCTTAAATAAACATATAAAATCCCTCATGTATTAAATTTCCTAATGATATTTGGGTTCCTACCCCATTAAAATGTTGACATATTATACAAAAATTCAATATAATGTTGAAATTAAGCATTTATTTATTCTAATATGTTTTTAGTATTTATATATTTACAAAAAAATGTGCTTACCCATAAAATTTATATCAATTAGTGGTCTATCAATAAATTATTCAAATGGAATCCTCATAAATATTTACACAATACTTTTGGATGTGCATGCTCAACTTTGTATATAATAGCTCCATCACCTTACTACAAAATGTGTAGCATCCTCTCACAATCAAAATCAAGCCCCAATCAATTAATATTGTTTAATACCTTCATGACTCTTAAGTGACTTCAGTAAGGAATTTTGTATTCTTATAATAACATAGATATTTCAAAATCCACCAAGGTTTTTTACCTTTACCATTCCTTCAAGTATAGGGAGTCTCCCTCTTTTGACCTAATAACCCTCATGACTATTTTCTAGGTGGTCTTCACCTTTTTTATCAGCTAACTCAATATCCTTTGAAGACTAAATTCCCACCCATTACTATGTAAATTATGTGTCTTCCATGACTAAGAAATTATTTGAATTTTATTTCCTTTTCAATAAATTTCCTTTAATTTCTATTCAAGTGTTTAACCTTGAACTCAATCATTGTTCCTAAAATGGATAATCCTACATTTATTTAGGATATTTATAATTTTACAACTATTGATCATTTTTAGTTAATTTTATCTTTAGAATATTGAGCTTTTGTGGCTCATGGGCCACAACTTAACCAATTAGCTCAATCCCTAATAAATCCATCACCTAATGCATTCATGATATATGTGTAATTTAAATATAGGTAAACACCCTTACCCTTTTATTTTGAGGTTAACTTGGGGTCTAAATAATCACTTTTCACTATTGGACCAATAATCTTCTTGGTTTATTTTGTATTCAAATTATCATATTTATCGAAATGCTATAATATGACTAACTTATAGATGATTAATTCTATAAAATACCATTTTTATCTAAGAAGGTTTCATTAAACTAGAAATCTTCCTTATACCTCTCACACTTTAACCAGGTTGATATACTCACTAAGAGTCCCTCTAAGTAGGTTAAGTCCAATTTATAATTATCTCTTTTGTTGATGAAACAACAATACGTGTTAATATTATCTAAGCTCACTCCTGATGTTTTTCCCATGATATATAATAGCCAACCCAAAATTTAAATTTTAAAAAATTCAAATTTATAATGTTTTAATGTACAAAGTAACTTGCTCAAATATTTATAGGACCCAATCGATTATTTTCCATACAAAGGGTTTATAAAAAAATTTCAATTATTTAAAATATTTTACCATCCAAAAAAGTTTAACTCTTTAAAATGTAAAAAGTACAATAAATCATCTCAAAGGATGTTTAATAAAATGAGATTCAAAATCCAAAAATACTTCATAAGCCACTAAGAGTTATCATCCAAATGATCATTTCATGTTCAAAGTTTAACACCCACAATATAAGTCATCTAGAAGTGATTTGTGAAAATTAGGGTGATTTTTAGTTGATCAAAATATTGAATTACAATATTGATCAACTTAATAATGGTATTTTCAAAAAAAAAAATCCTTAAGAAAATATATCCCAAAAAGGTTCTATAAATGTCAAGAATCCAAAATAATGAGAATGTACTTGATCAAACCAATCCATTAAAAATATTTTTTCCATAGTTTTAATACACTCAGTTTTTTATTATTCTACATGGTGATTTTTACTTCAACTCCAATATCAACAAGATAACACTTGAGATGCAAAATTATCTTCAAGAGGGAAGCATTGGTAACTTGTCACTCTAAACATCATTTAAATAAGGTGGAAATGCAATTTTATAAAAAAAAAAATCCCGTTATCATCAATGCATAGTGAAATTATATGCACTTTTATCACTAAACACTTTTTAAACCAAAAGTAGAACATTATTTATAACTAAATCTTTCCTTTTAATCCTCCAAATATTTTATGGTGTTATATTTATTTTTTATTCTCATTATTGAAACCCTTAGGCCATTATTAGGATACAAAATATTATCTTGATCCAAATCCTTTTCCCTTGCCTTATTATTTCTAAAATATTTTTGTCCATCCCATTATTTCCTTTAAATGAAGACATTGTGTATTTTTGTTGGTATTTAACTTTACAAGGAATCTCTCCTTATAACAACTAATATTTTAAATTTGGATTTTTTTTCTTAAAAATATTGATCCATATAGTTTTGATCAAGGAATCTAAAGAGGGTGGTTAGATTATATGTTAGCCTCACAATGAAAATGAAATCAAAATGAAAACAAACACATTAACATGCATAAAACTACATTGACTAGATCAAAGGGAGGATAATTATAAAGAAACACAAATGAACACATCACAACTAAAAATGGAAATAACTTAGTCACGAATTCCTTACCAAATCCTTGAATGCTCCAAGAGGCTTCTTCATTTGGCTTGCTCAGATTTTCTCAAAAGGTATTCATCAATGGGGCTTAGCTATCTCCATCTCCTCTTGGCATCATGCTCATGGTTTTGGCTTGGCTTAATGGCTTTGAAAATGTCTTAGTTTGTGATTTTGGCATTATAACACTATATTATAGCTTCATGCTCTAAATCCTTCATTATAACACTACTATATTCCAAGCTCTTTAAATGAAGACATCTATGCTTGGTTTTATAGGATTTGAAATCAAATTGAAATGAGTTAAATCCTAACCTAGGTTTGCTTAGTTAACCCCAATAGGGTTAAAATGTGTCCAAACCTCATGATTAACATGGAATAGGTATGGGTGGGATATTTTGGATTTTGAACAACACATAAAAGGTCATGATTCATTCCTAGGATATTATTTTAATATTTTAATTTTCCTTTTTGATAATTCATTCAATTGCTCATGGATGAATTAAATTAGGATTTTCATGTTAATTAATATCTTTTAGGAATTTAAACATTTTCCAAGTGTTGATTTAATTGATTTGGAAATTTGTTTTATTTAATTGAGTTTTAATCCAAATTGATTTAATTACATGTTATGAAGCCAAATTAGAAACATTTAGAAATTCTTAGTCTAGATTTTTAGATGTTAGTAAGAATTACTCTAAAGTTGGGTATAAATCCATTGGTGGCCAATTTTATTTTTATAGTCTTCCCCTTATTTGGGAAGGTGTTGCAAGTTGTAAGCACAATAACATTTTTTTAAAGAATAAAATGGTCATGTTGTACTTACAACTTCAATAATGATGAATGAAATTTAGGGCTCCCCTTCAAGGGAGTAGTTGTCATAGGGGTTGAGAAATAGTCCCTCAAAAGGAATCAAGGGGACCAAACTGATGAAAAAATGATGGGTGACAACATAATCATTTGGCAAAAGTTAGTCAAAATCATTGAGAATTTAAGTGGGGTAGTGTACAATGGTTTTCCCAAAGGTAGTTATAATCATTTTACCTCGATAGTGGAAAACATGGTATGATAACACAATGATTTTCCTAAAAATAGTTATAATCATTGATAAGATGGAGCTATATTAGTTATAGAAGACAAATAGGATAAAAACATGCCCTAGTTAGGTAGAAGAAAGTGAATTATTTACCCAAAGGTGGTTATAATCATTAACCCTCAAATTGGTGATAACACAATGATTTACCCAAAGTTGGTTAGAATCATTGATAATACAGATGGGATGGTATACAATGGTTTGCCCAAAGGCAATTATAAGCATTGTACCCCGATTATGGTAAACACGATTAATGGTTGATGTTGTGAAAACATGATGACGATAACTTAATATAGAGGATAAAGATGAATTGGGATAACCTACTAGTATGGAGATGCTCGTTTGAACTAACAAAGGTTGAAATTCATTTATTATTTAATTACTCTATTTGGGATATGCTTGGTATTATTACTGGTGTTAGTGTTGAGGAGATATCAATGATGCATTATTATGTAGACTTATTGAATCTTTTTTTTATTGTATCACGTGATGTTAGGCATCATGATAAAACACCATGAGGACTTGGCTGAAATATGCATAAGGACTGACTCCTATAATCCAGTACTCAATGGAAAATAATGTATCATTGATAAAATCTAGGATGGAAATGTAGACATATGAATATGGATGGATTCAAGAATAAATGCACAAGGAATCACCTAATAAATTCACATAGACTGAATCAAGGCAATGATACATAAATTAAATAAATAAGCACACAAACAACAAACAACAAATAAATAAAGAAACAAACAAACAACAATTAGTCCCAATGTTAATATAAACAATGTGACACAAATAATGTGATGAACATTTCCCCAAAAAAATAGGTGATAACTTAACAAAAAAACATGATTTTAAAATAGAATAAAAGGAAGGGGGTGGCTGAGAAGTATCCATATGCACTAGGTAAGTACAATCTACTTACATAGTTCCATGGATATGATATCCAACAAAACTTCAGGCTAAATGTAGTTCTCCAAGGAAATAGGAATAAAATTATGATAAGACAAAAACATGATGGATGTGATAAAAAAAAAGGAATGATCTTGCAAAATAGTGAGAGCATGGAATAAAAGGACAAAAAGGATGGGGAAACTAAGTGAAAAGTGATTTCTTGTGACTTAGTGAGGGTTCTTATAATCCTTAAGGCAATGAATTGATCAATGTTTTTGGGTTTTATAAATAATTTTCAAATGTTTTTGGAATTTTTGAATCATCTCAACTCAAATGATAATGACAAGACACTAAATGGTCCTACTTTGCAAAATGGCAAGAGAATTCTAACTTGAAATTTTTCTCACAAAATAATGACAACATGATGATAAGGGGGATTGAGCTAACCTCAAAAAGTATTGATCACGACCCACATAGTCCCAAAATTGCCTCAATTCATAGTAGTTCCACCTTACATTGGAGGAATCTAACTAGTGTAGCAGCTAATTCAAACAAAATAGGCACAATTGGCATAATGGCATAGTACAACATAGGAATGGAAAGTTGGTAATTCAAGGAATAATAAACAAATGTTTCCCTTAGTTCACCCATAGGTTTTTATAACTAGGATATAATTAATCAAATCAATGATATTAATTTTCCCATGGGTGATTATAATTATTAGCAAGACTAATGAGACATTGATTTACCCATGTAGGTAGATATAATTAGGATCACATAAACAAACATGATTAGAATGAAATAATAAACAAAGGATATAACTGACAAAACTTCTATCATACTAATCCAAAATATTGCCTTTATTTGGAATGCTTGAAACAACTATTGAAACTGATCTAAATCTTCATGTTGTGAAACCAATGGATGCACCAAGGTCAAATGGGATAGGTGGGGAGTGGTTAAAACATGTTAAATTGATAGAATAGAATGGTAGAATAGATAAGTGATAGGATGGTAGACTGATCAGGTAATAGAATAGAATAATGGTATAGTATAAATAATAATATTGATAATATGGTACAACTTAAAATGGTCCTCATAGACAATACACTAAATCACTCAAGTGTAGTACCATTTGAGGTCTGTAATGTTCATCAACTCATCAAGTTTGTCCCTATCTAGTGTGATGAGCTTATATGCTCCTACATAATAGTTTTAAATAATGATGAAAGGACCAACCTAGTTGTGTTTAAACTTGCCTTTACACTTCTTCTTGGTCATGGTATTATTTTGGTTTTCTTTGAGGACAAGATCGCCAAGCTCAAATTGTATATGTTTCACACACAGATTGTAGTGGCCATAGAGTCAGTTCTAATATGCCTATAGATTGTTCACTACATCCATGCATTTATCATCAAGTAACTCCATATGTTATGGGTAAGCTATTCGATAGTCATTATCATCCAAGACATTCTTCAATGATATGCACAAAGAAGATAACTCAACCTCAATGGGAAGAATGGCCTCATTGCCATAAACAATTGAGTATGAGTAGAACCTATAGGAGTACGATGATTGGTACAATATTTGTAGAGGGTATAGAATATTTGAAGGTGTCAATCATGGCCTATATTATTGATAATATTTTTAATTATGTTGACAATGGTTTTATTTGATGCTTCAACCTAGCCATTACCTTGAGGGTAATATGCCATGGAAAAGTGTTATTTTATTTTTTACCCAGGACATAATGATTCAACATCCTTGTTCTTAAATGATCTACCATTATCAGATATATTTTTAGAAGGGATATCATAGTGACAAATGAGATGGTTAAATATGAATTTGGAAAGTTGCTTTCTAGTCATGTAAGTGAGGGGTATAGCTTCAACCCACTTAGTGAAATATTCTATGGTGGTAAGGATATGTTTATGGTCATTATATGAGGTAGGGTTTATCTTTCCAATGAGATTGAGGCCCCATGTAGCAAATGGCCACATTGTCAACATTAGTTTTAGAGTCTTAGCTGGGGCATGAATTAGATTGGTATATTATTAACATTTGTCGCATCTTTTGACATATTCAACTACATCTGCATCCATTGTTGGTCAATAATACCCAATATGTAAGAGATTTTTGGATAGGATGGGCCCAATGGTATGGGATAAACATACCCCTTTATGAATTTCTTGTAACACTGGTATAGATTCTACTAAAGGTAAATAATGAAGCAAAATTCCATTAAAACTATGGTAGTATAAGGTTGTTCTAAGTAAGGTATAACATTGGGCATTATGGATGAAGGCTTTGGTTTATTTAAGGGATAAGTTTAGTGGTAAAACATGGTCATTTAAATAGGCATATAATTATAAATACCAAGTAAAGTTGGGACAAACAATATCATAGATCATTGCGATGATTGATTGTTCATGAGCTAGTGCTAGCAATTTTTCAATGAGAAATTGGTAGTATTTTGTTGTATCTGCATGTTGAATAAAAGATCGGATGGTAGCCATGGCATATGTTGTTCTATTACTTACCCTTGGTATATTTTCAAATTGTACATTGGCAATTTGTTACTTGAGAGTGTCAACCATGGCCTTATAGGGAACCAACTTATCATCTTTGGTCTAAAAGTGGTCTATAACCTGACAGATGATTAATAGAAAATCACCATAAACCTTTAGATGATGTATGTTCCATTGTATTACCTTTCAAAGCCTTGATATAAGTGATTCATATTCTAATATATTATTGGTATAAGGAAAGTTGATTTTAAATGACTTGGGGATTAGATCCACCTATGGAGTAGTAAACAAAAGGCCTACTCTTGATCTATGTGTTTTGAATGACCCATCAAAATAAAACTACCAGTGTTGATCCTCAAGAGGTGTGTCAATGATGGTCATTATGGAGCCATTAAGAAATTGTAATGTTGGTAGCTTTGTGTCTATAAGAAGTGCTTCAACAAGTTGATCTAGAATAACTTGCACCTTGATGGCTTTTTGGTTCATATATTTTATCTCAAACTCACTAAGTATCATGATCCATTTGGCCATAAAACCTTGTAAATATGTTTTTGAAAGTAGATACTTGAGAAGATTTAATTTTGAAATGACCATGGTCTTATTTTTCAACATGTAGTGTTGTGGTTTCTAAGCTACAAAGACCATAAATAGATAAGCTTTTGCAATGGGTGTATAATTATCTTCATGCATGAATAATGTATGACTTAGTATAATACATGATCCTTTTCATTATCATCATGTTGAGATAGAATTGCCCCTAGGGCATTGTTAGTAGTTGATAGATATAACAAGAATGGTTTTCTTGGTATAGGAGGTAACAAGACTGGTGGATTTGCTAAATAGTCCTTTAACTATTGAAAAGCTTTCTAATAATCATCATCCAAAAAAATGTTACACCCTTTTTTAGTAGGTGTGTAAATGGATGGCACTTATCATCCAACTGAGATATGAAGCATCTGATGGATTGGATCTTTCCCTACAAGCTATAGAGATGCTTTAAATTGATTAGTGATAGAATCTTTGTTATGGATCATACTTTGGTGGTATCAAATTCAATACCCCTATGAGACATGATGAAGCTAATCAATTTTCTTGAAGTAATTCCCAAAACACATTTTTTAGGGTTGATCCTAACTTGTACTCACATAGTCACTCAAATATTCTCCTTAATATCATTGGATGATAGATCCTAGTCTTTGATTTGACTAGTATGTCATTAATGTAGTCTTCAATAATATCATGCATCATATCATGAAATGTGATTATCATGGCTCTTTAATAGGTGGCCCCTACATTATTAAGACCAAATGGCATAACATGATAGCAAAATGTTCCCCATAGAGTGGTGAATGTTGTCTTGTGTTAGTCTTTTGGTGATATTTGAATCCAATAATAGCTTAAGAATTTGTCCATCAGTGAAAGCATCTTATAAATTATTGTAGATTCAACTATCATGTCAATGTTTGGCAATGGAAAATCATCCTTTGGGTAAGATTTTTTAATATCCTTAAAATTAGTGCATATTATGATTCCTTCTAGTTTTTTACTAATGGGTGCAACATTGGAAATCCATTCAAAATAGTCAATTAGCATAATATATCTCAATTTCAAGATATTTTACAACTCTTTATTTACTAATACAACAATGCAAAGATTTATTTTGCGTAACTTTTGTTTCACTAGTTTGGCATCAAGATATACCACAAGGTGGTGAATAACCAAGGGGGGTCTAAACTAGGCATGTCAGAATAGGCCCAAGTAAAGATATCTACAAATTCCCTCAATAGGGGTATAATGACATCACACTCCTCTTAAGTGAGGGATCTTCCTAATTTGATCGACTTAAATTCATCTAGAATCTTGATGTTTACCTTTGTTGTGTCTCCCACTAGAAGGGTTAAACCATCTTCAAAAATAGTGGCCAAAGATTTGAACTATTTGGTTATGTCAAAGTCCTCTATTAGGACTAGTTATTAAAGTTATCCTAGGAATGATTAATTATAACCCCTAATGGTAGGGATGTCCATATAAAAAATGATGTTAAAAATTGCTAAATGATAGAATCAAACACCTATGATTCTTTAAGATTAAATTCAGACCCATAGACAAGTTCATCAATGTTGGTATCCTAAATGATTTGATCAAAAGCTTGTTCTTCTTCAATAATAATCTTGGACCCATAAACAAATTTATAATTAGTGGTTTCCTAGTCTAAATTTGAATAAGGATGAACACCCCCATCTAATGGCTTTTGAAATAGATTTTTCACCACTAGACTAGCCTTTATCTTTACTTTTTCCCTAGTCCAAAAGTGCCTCAAAGAGGTTTTCACTTGAGGACCTCAATGTTTTATTTAATTACATTTGGATAAGGGTGTTCACCCACTCTCCAAAATAGGATTCAGGATCTAACATGGTTGAGAACTATTTTTTATGGTCTCCCAATAGAACATTGTCCTTAAGGCCTAAAAAATCATAAAAAAACATCATCATTCTAAAACTCATCAACCAACATGTTGGAATCTTGTTGGCCCTAGTCTATCAGTTAGGGATAATATAATGGTAATGGATAATGATGAATGATGAGTTGAAGGGTATAAATGGTATTATTATCAAATAGATTTATATGGGCTAGGTCATCAAACTACCTATGATTAGACTCTAATTTACTGTTAGTATCATTGTCACTAGTCATTGGTGATGGAAATCGAATAAGATATGTGGGGTCACCCCTAGGTAGTTTAAATCCAAGTCCATAGGTTCATTTATACTTAAGCATAGAGATTGGCTCAAGCATTCCCTATTGATTTGGCCTAAGACCTCCTCTTTCATAGTCTTGAATCTCCATAATCTAATTAGGAATGGGATATTTGGAACTCTTGTAATAATTGGCCAACTTGTCATTATATAACCATGATTCATCACCTTCGATAGGGTTTTGTGTTTGGCCAGAGGCCAGTATGAAAATGATAGGTGTTAGACTATGCATTTGGACTTTGCTCTTTCTTTGTCATTTCATGAGTGGTTTGGATTTTGGTCTTCAAAAGGACTAGGGGTTTTATGGAAGCTTTTCAATGTGAAAGGTTTCATGGGTCAAATATTATCTTGGTCCATTATCTAAGATGGTATAATGATTGGACATCTCAAGAGGTGGTATATGGGAAAGGGAATCAAGGGTATTAGGGTTAATGCAGTTGGCCTTTGGTAAATCAATAAGTATTACTTTCTCTTTATCCTATTTGTTGATTGAATTCATGTTGAAATGGTAATTATATCTATTGAACTTGGACTCTATATGTTTGAAATGATCACATGGATGCAAATATCCTAGAATACTACCTCCATTCTTAAATGGGAGAACTTGATACACTGGTGTAATATAGATGGGACTACACAAATATCATATATCTAAGGTTTATCCAAAAGCATATTGTTTGAAAAATTGAGATCTAACACATGGTAAAGGGTATCATGGGTTAAGGGCCCAATGATAATTGGTAACCTAATGGTGCTTTGTGATTCTCATTATTCATTATAATATGATTTGATGGTGATTATTTTTGCTTGGAGATCTGTTGTCATGTACCCAATAAGTTTGATGAGCTTTAGAAATAGTATGTTTAGACTTGATCCATTATCTATGAGGATGTGTTTCACTTTGTGCCTCATTATGTAAACTTCAATGTATAATAGATTGTTATGTAGTGGGCTAAGGGAGACATATCACTTTGGTTGAAGGTTATTTGTTGGGCTATAGTTAGGCCAAACAAAGCTTGAAATTTGTCAAGAGATATGTCATTTAGAACTATGGATTGGCCAAGGAACTCTATAAAGATGTTTTTGTGGATGGTATACATATGCAACAAATCTAAAATGGATATTTGTGCTGACATATTTTGAAATTGTTCCACAATATCAAACGTATTTTCTTGTATAGTGGTAAATGGCTAATTCTGAGGTAAGATGACTATTTGGATATTGGGTGAAATATAATATGGTTATGGGCTTGGTATGGTAATCCTTGGCCATCAAGTTGTGATTGCACAATTAGGATTAGGTACCAGACCAGTGTTGCTAAAAAATGATGGTGGAGGGGGATTATATAGGATAAGTCTTGGTTACTGATGTACTTATGCATAGTCACAAGATAATTATGGGTTATCAATATAAGGTCCTAACATGGGAATCCATGCTTATTGGCTCATCTATATGGTGTCCTAGGTCAAGGAAATATTACCAAAATGGTTTGGTTGTATAAGAATGATTAAAAATGGTCTTGTTTGATTGATACTTGGCTCAGATTAATGGAAATGGTGTTAATATGACCTCCTATAATATGGCCTACAACTAATTTGTAGTCATGTGTAAATGCATGGTAGGTTTGTTGGTTGTTACCATTTTGGCCTTGGTTTTTTTCTATTATATTGACATTATTGTTTATGTTACTAACTTTGTTGAGTCTATTGGTTATGTTGGTTTGACCTTGGTTGTTTATACTATTGTTGTTGATGTTATTTACTATTTTGGGGAAAAGGACTCTGATAAATGTTAAGGCTTTAATCAGAGGTGAAATCTCCATGATCTAATGTGATCTCTCCATTTTCTAATATATTCTAAATTACATGTCTAATTTGCACACAACACTATAAAATATGGCCATTGACCCTATGAAAATCAAATAATTATTCTAGCCTATACCAACCTAGCATGTTATCACCCACATAAACTTGGTCTTTTTGAATAGGCCATCTAATCAAGTGGGTTACTACAAGCTTGAAAAAGACTGATTCAATGGGATCTCTGAGGTCAATAAAGGCATTATGAGTAGGCACATTTCTCTTTAGAGGAAGTGGGTTTTTATAAAGCAATAGGTTGTTACATTTTTTGTACTAGTCTAGGTTATTACACTTATGAATGTTATAGATACTGAAGAGATTGTTGGTTAAGAATAAGTTAGAAAGGTAGCGTAGGCAAAATAGATGGTGTTTGCACCATTTGGACATGTCATGACTCTATTACTCCATTTCTTATGACATTCTTGTTTTAATTGAATTGCTTGGGTCTATCATTGTTAATAGCCTATGATGGTTATGATGATTGTGTTTGGAATAGATGTTGGTTTTGGCCATTATTCTAATTTTGTTTCTAGTTTTGATTTGATAAGGCTAGTTTAATGACCCATTTATTAATAAGGGATCTCTTGATTAGAATACCTTTATCAATGACATCTTTGAACATATGTGCACATTGCAACTCTAAATTATAATATATTTCACTATGTATAGTATCGGTAAACATAACCACTAATTGCTTGTTTGGTAGATTATGGGTGAATTAGCTTACAAGGGCTCTTCATCAATGTAGATAGCTTGTGAAGCTTTCACTGACTTGTTATTTTACTTGTATTAAGTCTACCAATAAAGTCTCATGCTTGAGATTGTATGAGAAGTGTTTTACAAACTTTTTCAAGAGATCATCAAAACTAGGTACTAAATTCTTGGGCAACTTCAGAAACCATTCTAATGCTTTCCCTACTATGCTTCATGGAAACAACAATAATAGGTATATGTCACTATAGGTCACTGGTTAGCATGCAATAAATAATTTTATTAGATAGGTTTTGGGGTCACCTTTCCCCTTATATTTGTCAAACTTTGGTGGCTCGTACCCTAAAGGAAATGATATCTAAAAGTGCTCCATTTTGAAAGGTTAGAAACACACATCATCCAACTTAGACTTTTTGGTCTATTTTCTTACTTGCATGAGGGAAATTGCATCCTTCATCTATTATAGCTCTTATGCAATGAAACCAAATCGATCATTAGTTGTTTAAGGTGGATATTGTGCAATAATAATTAGATTACTTTGACAAAGGTATGATGGAGGCATTTTCTAGGGAATGTTGGATTGGCTAGGAAATGGAACAGGAATATGCATGCACAAATTTGGGTGAAATTACTAAAATTACACTTGTGGTTGTGAAAATTTTTGGTTGGGATTGGGAATGTAGGATTTATTTTGTGGTTAGAATGGAGGAATATATCCATACTATGCCTACTAAGGTTGAATAGGGACATGCTACCAACTAATAATACCTTGTTGATGGAGAGGACCTTGCGAACCAAGGCCTTGTCACTAAAATTGTGGCACAGTTTGCATAAAAGGAAACTATTGTCTAATAGGTACTTGAGGAACGTTGGAACCTCTTTTTTGTTCAAATCCATATTTGGAAGTGAAATCATGTTAGATATTTGGTACCTGATGCTGACCAAGAATAGTACATTGTTGGATAAACATCATTTGGTTTTAGATCAACATGTTAGTCTACAACTAAAGAGGTAAGTTTATTGATACTTGGCAAGGTGGAAATTTCTTTTCCCATTGTTGAGATGGTAATATGTTTTTCCTCTTTTATGTGGGTATTTTTGATGATGTTTGTTGTTGTGGTATATTACTCATCACCTATTAGGGTGGAGTAAGATTTATCACATTTTGTTTTGGCATAGCACTAGTCGTAGGTTGACTAACTAATACTTGTTATTGGGTGCTAAAATGTGTAGCTAGTTGAGGATTAGAGGTAGTTGGTTAGGGTTGGGAAGTATAAAATTTTATTCCCTAAGTTTGTTGACCATTCATGGTGTTCATTAAGAGCACACTTTGTTGATGAGTATTCATTTATGTACTAATGCCACTTTGATTTAAATTGAACGTTACTGACGTATTATCCATTATGTTTTGCTCATTATTCTACATAGAATCATAAGACACTTCGTTAATAGTTCAGGTATTGAACATGTTTTCTACCAAAGTGAATTTTTCAAATAGGTCTAAACTTTGATTATCTTAACCAATCAATTCTCTTAAAACTCTTATTGGAGTTAAATCAATGAGAGACTTGTTTTACATGGTCATATTGTTAAATTTACAAACTAGGTCTCAACAGTCTAGTATGTTGTCTAGATTTGATGTTGGCAAGTGTTGCCATTGATGTCAAAGATTGATGTCATGTGTGTTTTGATACCAAAGGTAATGATAAAGTGATGATGTCATGATGATGATGATGAGTTTGAGCTTGAAGTTATGTATGGAAGTATTTAGATGTGTATGAGCTAAGGTAAGTATTTTCTGAGGCTTATCATATTATATCTATCATTTTGATGTGGTTTCAGATCAAATAAAGAAGACAAGCTTGTGAATAGTGTATAGGCATAGGCTTGGTAGCCTAGTATGTAAGCATGGATCTTCAATATATAATTGGATAGGAAGTTGATTAATGTTATAGATGATGAGATAATGTTACATACATACTATGGGGTGTCAAGAGTGCTTAAAATTCTTATGTTAATGAATTCTTTTCATTTGGTTCTTCATTATCTTCATCTAGGCATAGTTGGTTTTATGGCAAAAAAATTGAGTAGGCATATTTATGACACTATATTTCACACATGTGAATGTTCTAGGAGAATATTAATATATTTATGGATTACCCTATGAAATTTTATCATGTGGTTCAAATTTTAGGTCATGAGGTTGATTAGAGAAAAAGTTATTAAGGTGCAAAGTTAGCTTTTCAAATAAAAGTTAACTAAGTTCCCATACTTAGCCAATTTTACAAAAGGAGATTTAACAGTGTGAATTTAATCATATAATAGATATGCAATGAAAAATTAGTCCATATAAGGATCTAATTATGATTTTTATACATGTAATAGATCTAACAGTGAGAGTTAAACCTATCAGATAGATATCCATAGTGAGCAGGTGTTCGTACATGCAGATCTACGATGTGTATTGAGTCAAAGAGGTAAAAGTTTCTGATGTTTAAGTAGGTTAAATTATAGGATAATATCAAAGAGATAAATTGAGTTAATTTGTTCCAAATTATTAGGAATAAATGAGATGATAACACGTGTTTTATATTTAATAGTGAGCAAAGGTAAAGACTAAGATTATTTTGAGGAGATCGATGGTGCATATATGGTCAAAGTTGCCAGGAAGCACGAGATGAGGTCAAAATATAAAATGTTTATAAAAGATAAATACCAAGATACTTTTGAATAATATCGATGATGCATATTTTTTCAAGCTATGAGAGGGAACAAAATGATGACAAAGTGTTTGATGTTTAATAGTGACCATTGGTATTTAAATTAACAAAGGAAAAACTAGGGCTGAGTATTTTGCTCATATATTTTTATCTAAGAAGATTAAGAATATGAAATAAAAATAAAAGTTTTAGAGGACTTAAATATTAATCTATAAAATTTGGTTAAAAGGTTTGAATGTTTCTACATTTGTAAATATTTATCTCCAAAGTTAATTGTGTGTTTGACCATGTTATGGAATTGACTTGAGAAGGATATTTGAGTTGTTCTAATGGTATTTGGATGTTTCAAGGTGACTTAGCTATTGGAGTGTGATTTATACTCATTTAGGATGATTTTTATAGATTTTAAAGATTTTTCCAATCCATATTTAGTATGAAAAAATTCTTATAATTTGAATATTTATTTGTTCATGGTGTTCTTGTGTATAAGGCTAATGTTTCAGTAGATTGAGCATATGCAGAGGTGTGTAATGATGAATATAATAATTTTAGGATGTATAAGAGGTCATGTGGAGTGGAAATATTCTTTTGGAAGTTATATTATGTTCTTTTTTTACTCAATGGAGTGCTAAATAGGTGAATAGGTTTTCTCTTTATGAGACCTATAAAGGATACTAAGGCCTAATTGAAAGGTGTAGTTGTTTAAGGGTGACCCATGGATGATATGGAAAACCTATGTGGATGCTATTGAGATATGTTATATGCCTTAAAGGATAATTCAATTAATATGGCTGACATATATGTTGATAATAATGAAGACTCTATAAAAGGTGAAATCAAAGGTGATGGTTTCTAGACTTGAGAGAAGAGGTGTGTGTGAGAGTTGAAGAGTGAAGGAAAGAAGAAAGGGTGTGTGCCTAGTCAATGGGTTATAGAGAAGAGTAGGTTGATGGCTATATGTATGAATTTTAGTTCATATTTTTGATTTCTAAATATTGCTCTTGTAGGTTTGAAGATTGAGGATGAGCAAAGAGGTCTAGAGTGATCCAAAAGGATGTTTTGGATGCCTTGAGTATGAGTGAATGATAGATGATGTCTGTGTGAGATTTGTGGTTGATTTGAGAGGTAGATTAAATTTTTTTCTGTGTATTACAATTTGGTTATATTTTTGACAATTTGATAGAGTTATTGCTAAAAAGTGTAGAGTGATCCAAAAGGTAGTTTTGGATGTTTGTGAGTGTGTGAAGAAGTGAAGGGGGATATGTTTTCAAGGTGTCTCCATCATATTGGTAAGAAATTAGTGATAAAAAAATGTTCATATCATAGGTGTTGAGAGGGTTCTCAACATCTACGTCATAAGGACTTGACCATCCTTAGGGATAGTACTCCTTGTGAAATAGGTATTTCACTAAATTCAGGTCAGAAGGACTTGACCATCCTAGGGGCATATGATCCTTATGAAGTAAGTTTTTCACTAAATTTAGGTTAGAAAGACTTGACCATCCTAGGGGTAGGTGCTCTTTGTGCAATAGGTGTTTTATTAAAGTCTCATGTTTTCATAATTATTATATGAAAAGTAGTCCATGTGTCTCCAGGCTTGAGAGTGGGTTTTAATCCCCATGAGGGTTTCCCACATTAAATGTTGTGTTTCTCTTATTCATGATTTGATGGTAATCTAGTTGCATATGATTTTTGTATTGATTCATGAATCTTAATTAATGAATGATAGGTGATTTGATAGTGAAATATTGGTTGATTGATTCAACCCCCTCTTAGTGATCTTGTACCTCCAACATTTGAATGAAGTCATCTTTTATAAGTCCTCTTTGAGTGACAACCATATGTGTATATTGATAAAACATTGGTACTATGGAATTAGGGATAATAGAAGAGGCCTAATCATTTTTTTGATTATAATACATGTTATAAGGCCCTCTTGATAGATTTGTCAAATTGTCATGCCCTACCTCATAGTTTGATGGCATTGTACCATAATAAGGTTGTTATTGAATGGTTTTTGCAACATAACTACACTAGCCAAATATTAGGCCATTTATTCTTTATCTTAATTCATGTAGGAAGGTATACTAACCAAATAATTGGCCAAAGTATCTTGATTTTATTCCCATATTTGAGTATTGTATGGTGGATTAGAATCCATCTCCCAAACAACATGATCTTTGCAAGGGTCTTTAATAAAGTCCTCTTGTGTGCCAACATTTCCATATCCTAGATTGTACATAGTTAAACTACATGTGTAATGAACCATGGTCAAATCTATGACAATTTTTTTATAACAAGAGAGGATGAGAGTTTTACAAACTCTAAAAAGCTATGTCTGAAAAGAAAAAAGGTTCAACTGGGTCTAACTTAGTCTAGATGTGGAGCTATATCTCCAAAAATTCTATGCAAAGACTTGTTAAAATAGTATAACATCAAATGTCTAACATTAAAAGTTTCACACAAATAAGGTAAAGTAAAATGACCTAAAAACAAGATGCCAAACTCTAATGTCCAAATGTCTTCCAAATAGGTATAAACTAAGAAGGGCAAAAGAGTTGTTAGATATTTTGTCCAAATGTGGAGTCAAAATCTAGGATCAAATAGGTTGTGCTAGGACTTTTGGCCAAACGTGACATCAAAAGATAGAATTGAAATAAAGGAGATATTAATCTAACAAACTTAACATAGTTTATCAAAGATTAGGCACTTGATTCTAGACATAAATTTGATTAAATTGGTTTAAAATGCCAAATAAAAATCACTTGATGATAGATTGATTCTATCAAACAAAGGCATAAACAATAAAGTTTCCAAATTTGAGTAATATGTTAACCTAAATTATGCAACCCAAAATAGAAAGAATGCCTAAACATAAATCAATAAATGTTTGAATCCAAACTTATAAAAGTTAATCAAAGACTCAAGTTAGGTAAACTAGGATTTGGTGACAACAAGATATACTAATTTGAATTGAATGATTGTGCTAAACAAAGATCCAAAAAGACACAAATGATTAGTTTCAAAAAATGGTAATTAAGAAACAAGACAAGTCTTTTGAAACAATTTGGGTAGTGTAATGGCATTATCACTCCCAAAAGATGTGACAATGGTTTGTTCTTTCAATACATACTAAGGTATGAAACTTGAATTTATTTGGGTAGCATAGCATTACCCATTTCAATCAAGTGACACACTCAACGTTTTGCCACAAAAGTTTTCTAAGTAAAATCAAAATGTCAAACAAATGGCATAACACTTCCTCAAATAATGGAATAATATTGGACACAAGACTCATTTATGACATGTTTTAAACAACAAAATTTTTATATCTAACACACTAATCAATAAAAAATAAATGACAAAATATAAATAAGTATATCATCCTAGATCCTATCAAGGTGTGGAAAAGTGGGGTTGACTAAAACTTACAAATTTATGACTCTCTAGATTGATCTCATGTGTATAAACTTTCACATTTGAACATAATAAAAGTAGCATGTCAATTGAATCCATGTCAATCAACTTGTTTTGAAAAGATCTTGTCCTTTTCATAACCACTACATACATCAATTTCTCAATGTAGTATGATGTCTTGATTGATCATATGTTTTGGGTTGGCTTGCCACTAATGGATATGGTTTAACCACTCAAACCACCATCTTAGAAAGGTGATCCTAATTTATATTCCCCCCATGGAAAGGGGTTGAAACACTACTAGGATATGAAGCCCTGGGTCAATGCTTCCCTAGAGAATCCATGAGAGGTAATGACATCCCCTTCACAAGGAAAAATGCATGAAAATAAAGACTAGTAGAAAGACTTTAGGGTTACTCTTAGACCACCCAATACTAGGTGGGTTTGGGGAGAGCCTAGGCAAAGTTATTTCTTTTCCTTGGACTAGGCACCAAATGCGATGGAAAGGTGATTTTGATCCTAAAATTTCCCTATTGGGGATAGGGGAGATCATACATGTCTTATCTTTTTTGTGACACAAATAATCAAAAAATAATTTTGCAAACAATTTGAGTGAAGTTTGATTTTTAAACACCAATTTGAATGTGACATTATTATTTACTAGCCCCTTGACTTAAGTGCAAAATATTCAAATATTTACACAAAACCAAATTAATCAAAGACACTTAGGTCATTTTAAGCCCAAATTCCAAATGTGCAAGATTTATCCTATGTTCATTTTAAAATACCAATTTAAAATGTTTAAAATTTAAACATGTGTTTTACGCACCAAATTTGAAATGTTTCTAAGACTTATCACGTTATATTAATTTTATACACCAAACACCAAATGTGTAAGATCTAACATGTTCATTTTAGACCCAAATTGAAATGTGCAAGATTTGACTAATTCTTTTTAAATCCCAAAATAAAATGTTTGATTAGTCTAAGCATGTAAATTTGGTATTCAAATTGATCCTTCAACCTACAATTCTTAGACAATAATCCCCTAATTTGAATCACTTTATTGGTTGGGAAATGATGTTTCAATTTTAGCTCTTGGGTTTTGATTTTTTGAAAACACAATGACCGTGGCCGGTAAGAGATGACTGGTGTCAGATCAAGGCAACTATCACTAGTCAGTTTGTGAAAAAACTAATGCCAATCAATAAGAATTGACATAAATCAATTAAGGTTTGATTAGTTAATCCCAGTAGGGTTAAAAGGTATCCAAACCTCATGATTATCATGTAATAGGTGTGGTTGGGATATTTTGGATTTTGGATAACTCATAAAATGTAATGATTCATTCCTAGGATATTCTTTTGATAATTGAATTTTCCTTTTTTATAATTCATTTAATTACTCATGGATGAATTCAATTGATTAAGATTTGAATGTTAATTAATCTCTTTTAGGCATTTGAACATTTTCCAAGTGTTGATTTAATTAGTTTGGGCATTTGTTCTATTTAATTGAGTTTTAGGCCAAATTGATTTAATTGCATGTTATGGAGCCCAATTTGAGACATTTAAAAAAATTTAGGCTAGATTTTTAGAGGTTGATAAGAATTTCTCTAATTCAGGCATAAATCCATTGGTGGCCAATTTTATAGGTCTATAATAGTAAGTCCATGAATCTTCACCTATTTTCCAAAATAAGATTCATAAGATGTAATTGTTAGAACCCCACCAAGTTGCTCAAGTTCACCATATTTATTTTATTTAAAAAAATACAAATGGTACACTTATAAAATAATCTTTAACTATCTCTAAGATCATTGTTTGACTACTAAATGCATCTAAATTAATAAATGTAGAAATGTATCAACCCACTAGTTAATAGCATGATCCATTTAGTTTTCAAATAGTCAATATCATATTAAAAGATGAATAATTTTCATAATATGAATAGTGGAAAAAATAAATTACATCAAATCACTGATATAAACCATAATATAGACATAAATAAGAATACAACCACTATTATTAGAGCATTCAAAATTAGTTACAAATCTCATAACCACTATAG
>JARHVA010000518.1:2992500-3027500 GCA_037957365.1 Torreya grandis | reverse complement strand
CTCTTCTTCATCTCATTTGTGTTATCATTATACTTCCCATTTTTATCTTCTTTTTCTTTTTCCCAAAACTTATGCACATTTTAGATGTCCAGGTAACTCTCCTATTATCCTACAAGTTTTCCATCATGGAACTCCAATTCATCAATTTTCAAACTCATATATTCATATTGTTAACCTAAAATCATTCACCCTATTTATGGCATGGAAACTATATAAAACTCCCACTCTCTCTGGGAGCAAAGTCAACTCCATCATCATGGTAATCACAAGCAGCCCTAATCCATTTTGTGATTTTCAAATAATATAATTTCTTTACGTTTTTTACTTCTTGGCATTTTCCAATAAAAATAACCATAATATATTAAAATCAAGTCAATTTTTTATTAATTTGATTTGGAATGCATTATGTCACAAAAAAGGGGCATAAGAAAATAATTAAGCAAGACCATTAAATACTCATACCTCATCCAACTATAATGAAATCAAGGTTAACACAACATAGTTTATTTCCTACAAATATTTTAAGAACACAACCATTCAATTCATAGACTTAACATACTGTGCAAATCATGACAAGTGATGTACCTAGTCAATGCAAAGAAACCTCATTTGAGACAAGGACAAATGAGAAAGCATCATTCATCATTTAATCAAAATTTAGATTAACATTCATTTAATCTAAGTAAATTAGATTATGGTTTTTTCGGGTTTTTCTCAATTATCTCAACCCTCAATGTTGGTATTTACACCCCCTCTAATTATATTCTCCTTCTATGTTTCTTGTGAGGGTGGGCCAGTCCTATAACCACCTCAATAAAAAAAGGGTAGTTAGTCCAAGATTATAATAATAATCAATATATAAGTATCAAAAAAATATTGTAATGTAAAACATTTGTAAATGAAATCACAATTAACATGATCATAAAGCATAGTATAATCATATTCAAAAGCTATCCAACACAATAATTAATCATAAAACAACACTATGGCTATCAATCATGTAACATACATACCTATATCAAACATAAAAATTAGATCTACAAATCATTAATTTCATAATTCACTGCTAATACTTAAATAATTTTGTAGAGTAGGATTGGATGTGACATCCTCCCCCCTAAAATAGGTCATCGTCTCGATGACATTTATTTCAAATAATAGTTCAAGAAATAAAAACAATGTTCAATAAAAAAATATAATTTAAATAAATGATGAAACAACCTCAATAATTCCTCATAATCTTCCCATATAGCACTATCCTCAAAATATTGGTCCCATTGGTCCTTGTATTGTGATACTTCTTTGTTTTTCAAACTAAGCTTGTGAGTATCAATTTTTTTCATTGATTCTACTATGACCACCCCTAGATCATGAACATGTAATGCATTCCAATCCAAAAATGTGTAGGATCAGAACTATATATATATATATATATATATATATATATATATATATATATATATATATATATATATATAATACATGAAAAACATAATTCATTTGAACTAAAGATGGTGGTAATATAAGTCTATACACTGCATGATTAATAACTTTTATAACCTCAAAGGCTCCCACATATCTCAGTGACTTTTTTGTTGATTTCCCAAACTTAATAATAGTCTTTTGAGGTTTGACTTGCATAAATTGTATATCTCAAATTGAGAACTACCTTGATGTTCTTTTCAAATTAGCATAATTTTTTTGTCTATCATTGGTTTTAGCTAATCTTTACCTTATTATCTTTACTTGTTTTCCCATTTCTATAAACATATCAGGTCCAAATATCAATCTATCTTTTAATTTATCCCAATTGACTGGTGGTCTACACTTTCTACCATATAATGCCACAAAGGGAGCCATTTTCAAAGCTAATTGGTATGAGTTAATATAAGAAAACTCAACAAATGGTAGTTATTCATATCATTTGTATTATTAATCCATGTAATACATCCTCAAAAGATCTTTTAAGACCTAATTTATTCTCTCTATTTGCCCATCTATTTTTGGATGGTAAGCTATACTAAAATTTTATTGTGTACCCAAAGTTAAATTAAGAGTTTGTCAAAACCTTGAGGTCATCCTAAGATCCTTATCTAAAATGATATTTTCTAGAAAACCATGTAATCTATAAAATTATTTCATAAACCTTTTGGTAAACATTGGTGCATCATCTATTAAATTACCTTGACTTAAGTGAGCTAGCTTGGTAATTTTATCTACTACTACCAAAATCATGTCATGATAGTTTCTAAACATAGGCAATCTTTGGACAAAGTGCATACTAATAAATTGCCACTTCCATTATGGTATGTAATGTGAGTTAAAAAACCCATCAAGATGCATATGTTCAGCCTCAACTCACTAACATTCTAATCATCTAGACACAAAATCTACCATATCTTTTTTAGTTCCTTCCAGAAATACAATAGCCTTAATTATACTAATAGCTTAGTCACTCCAGTATCTCTTGAATATGGAACATTGTGAAATTCCTTTAACAAAATATTCCTCAAACTTTCCCTATTAGACACATATATTATACCATTGTTCCTCAAAATTCCATCATTCTCTAATTGAAAACTATGGTATCTATGATCTTGAGAATTCTCTACCAATGCTTTCTTAACATGTTCATAGAATTCATCTCTAGGTGAAAAGTTTAATACTTTACCTTAAAAATTACTTATTGTGGCCAAATTTGTAATGTGCCTTTTATGACTAAGGGCATCTATAACTTTGTTCTCTTTTTCCTTAATGTAGTTAATGTAAAAATCATAATCCTATAAAAAATTTAACCACCACATCTGGAGAGCATTAAGGTTAGGTTGGGTAAATATGTACTTGAGTCCCAAGTTATTAGTTTTAATATTGAAATTATTTCCTAATCAAAATGCCTCTAAAATTAGAAATCATCAACTATAATAGCTAGTTTTAGGTCATGGGGAGCATAATCTACCTCATAAAGTTTTAATTTCCTTGATTTGTAGGCTACAATTGAACCATCCTACATAAAACATCCTCCTGAAACATCTCCCAATGTATTTTTTATAAATATAAAGTAACCATTAAGATATGTAATCTATAATACTAGTTCTAAAGGAAACCTCTTTTTTAGAACTTGAAAGGCTTCTTCACACTTATGGGACCCAAAAAAAATGTTGTTCTTTCTAATGAAGATAGGTGATTAGATTAGCTATATTAAAAAAAATTGGTACAAAATTCCTATAGTACCTTGTTAAACCCATGAATCTATGTACCTCATATACATTTTAGGGTTCTTGCCACTCCATAATGGTTCCAATCTTGGCTAGATCCACATAAATTCCTTATATAGAGATTATATGTCCCAAGTATTGTTCTCTTCTCTAAAACAAATCAAACTTACACAAATTCCATAAAGTTTATGATCTCACAACCACTACAAGACCAAACACAAATGCTCAACATACTCTTCTTAACTTTTGGAATAGATGAGAATATCATCCAGAAAGACTAACACAAACTGATCAAGGTAATATCTTAACACACTTTTCATGAGGTTCATGAATGACGTAGTTACATTCATTTTTCCAAAATAAAGTATTGTGAACTCTTAATTTCCATAATGAGTCCTAAAAAATGATTTTATAATATCTTCCTCTTGAATTATCAATTTATAGTACCCAATATGTAGATCAATCTTTGAAAATACTATTGCACCATGCATTTGATCTAAAATATTATCAATGCAAGGTAAAAGATACTTTTTCTTTATTTTTACCTTGTTAATAATTTGATAGTCAATGCACAATTTAAAGTTTTTATCCTTATTTTTTACAAATAATATAAGTACATCCCATGGTGAAACACTTGGATAAATTAACCTTTTAGCCAACATCTCCTAAATTTGGGCCTTTAACTTGACTAACTTAGTTGATTTCATTTTGTAGAGAAACTTATGTTATAGTTCTAACCCTAGAATGATATCAAGGATGAGATCAAATTCAATTTTGGGAGGTAAACCCATTAATTCCTCTAGAAAAACATCTTGAAACTCTTGTAAAAAGGATAGTCTTTCAAAGTGGGTTCCTTAGCTTCATCAATTTCATCTATTTTCACCAGGAATGCTTGACGTCCCTTTCATTGTTAATTATTTAATTGAGTGGATTAAATTTGCCTAAATTATAACTCTCTCTAATTTCTTTGGATTTGGGTTTAATTTCAAAAGTGTTCTAAAAACTCAACCTTATTAATAAAATAATCAACTTTGGATTTTTGTATAAAGAGCCAATTCACTCCTAGGATCACATCATATGACCCTAGTAATGTTGCATAAATATCAAAAACTATGGTGAATTATGGAAAATTTATTTAAAACTTAACAATACATCTATCAACATTGACCTTGGATTCATTCCCATAATTAACTGACCAAGTATTTGCTATTAAAATAGCTTTCCTAGATAAATGACTTAACATTCAAGGAGAGATAAAACATTTAGTGGCTCTTATATTTATCAAAATAGAAATAAGATGCCCAAACAAAGTACCCAATAGATATATGGGAGAGGCTTAAAATTTTATTTTTTTATTATCCACTACTATGTGAATACATTGTTTAAAGGTTCCATGTTGCACTGTAGAGGTTGATGAATTCTTATTTCTGTCGTATATCTTCCACCAAGGGAAATCCTTATCATAATGATCTCCTCCACATGTAAAGCCTCTATTAGGTAGTCATTTCCTCTTAATCTGATTAGCACCCTTGAATCCTTCTTTTAAATTACCTCCTAGTTTATTTTTCCCTAAAGCATACTAAATCTCACATTCTAGCTATTGAATTGGCTCTTGGAATTCCCATTTTGTTTCTAGTTCTTTTTCTTAAAGGGTTTTCTAGAACTTACAAACTTATTTTAAATTTTTATCTAACCTTAGCTAGTGATTTTAGATTTTTTTCCTACATAACTACCTTCTCAAATATTTATTCCATGGTGGATTGTCTATGCACATCCACTTCACATCCAATTTGGGGTTATAAGCCCATAATGAACTTCTTAATCCTGAAACATTCATCTTTATGATACTGTGAAACATAAATCAAGAAATTTATGAATTTATCTTAGTATTTATTTACCAATATATTCCCTTACTTTAGATTTTATAAATATATTAATTCCTTATCAAAATATATCTGATGTATACATCATGCTCTAAAAAGAGGCACAAACTACTCCCAAGTAGTAGCAGTGGAATCAAGGTTCATTTTAAGCTTCTTATTATCCCACCAAGTTTTTACTTCACTAACTAGTTGTTAAGCACCCACACAACCTTAGTCACCTTAGAATAATTTTGAATCTCAAAATAGTTTTATATTTCAGTGATCCAAGCTTTAAATCTATCACCTAATACCATACCATCAAAATTGGATGGGTTCACTTTATTTATGTCGCATGCAAGCTTTGAATCTATTTAATATGTGGCTACTTGTTGACCTTCCTTGTGCCCCTAATCCTAAGTCACATCCTAGTTAGTAGATTTTTCCTATAAAGCCTCTTATTCACCTTCCTCATTAGGTCCATGAACTTCTTTCTCTAGAAATACTATCATGTCTCCTGTCGCATTCATGATAGTGAGTATTTGATTGAGTTTTGTAGCTTCCTCATTAGGATCAACTTGAGGGTTCACATTGCAAGTCCCCTCATCACTCCATTCACCACATGCCATTATCCTCACTTAAAATTAAGAGAATAAATTTATTTTAGTGGACTCATTAGGTCAGATCATTAAACCTTCACTCTGATACCACAATGTTAGAACCTCGTTGAGTTATTCAAGTTTACCAAAAAAAATTAAATACAAATGGTACACTTAGAAAATCATATTTAACTATTTGTAAGATTAACATTTGAATAGTAAATGAATCCAAAGAAATAAATGTATAAACATAATAATTAATAACATGATCCATTTAGTTTTTAAATAGTCAATATTATATTACATGATGAATAATTCTCATAATATGAATAAAAAATTAAATTAAGTACATAAAATCATTGATATAAACCACAATACAAATATAAATAAGCATACATCCACTATTTCTATAGTATTCAAAATTAATTACAAATATCATAACCATTGCCAACCTAAATAGTCATCAACAATAATGTACTACATGTTACATTTTAGTACAAATTCAAATATATAATATAGTATGTAAAAAAATAAAATTGAGATTCACAAAAAAAATTAATGATCTATGTATGTAGCCATGAGTATGATCCCATATGGTTGAAAATTATAAATAGATATAGAGCATCATTTGAATGCTTTAACTCCAACCATAGACCAATAGTCTTCCATACCTCTCCCCACTAGGAGTGGCCCTACCCTTCAGGGTGGGTCAGATAAGAACAATGTAGCTATCAAAAAATCAATTTAAACCTATGTGTGTACAACGATTAAAAAATTCATTAGTCACATAGACCATGGAAACCAATCCTCTATCTAATATGATACTGACATACACATGTAAACTAGAAAGTATAGAGAAATGATAGTGTCTTAACTATAACATTAATTTGGCCAAAGTTTTCATTATAAAAATTAGATATAATGATCCAAGTCAATTACACTCAAAAAAAAACTCTATACTACTGAATCATAACTATCATATGATATTAGAGGGTAGTTATATGAGTTACATGCTATCACACTTATATATCTAACACTTGTTATCTATGAAAAAAGTCTAGTAATTTTCACATATAGATGCAAGGCAAAATAATTATAGATTATATTTGATACTCAACTCAAATAGTAATGTAAGGTTTAGACAATCATAACTCATTAATCATTTTATTTATATTCACTCAACCTCAATATTGACATGCATATATTTATCAAAATAAATTATATTTAGCTCCAAGGTTTATCTTGAGTGGATAGGATCAATAACTTTAGTAGCCTAGGTCTTGAGTTCAATTCCTACTGAGTACCCTATGATGTGTCAAGGCTTAGTACTAGAGAAATTCCCAAGGAACTAGGAGAAATTCAACCATCATTAATGGAGGGTCTTCTTTAAATCCTTAGATATCAAAAAATAAAAATAAAACAAAAATAAATAGTATTTAAAACTAGAAATAAATAAGAGACTATAATAAGAATACAAGACTAAACACTATAGACATTTCATAATGTGTCTCTATATTTCATTTCAACACAATTACATGTGTGTGTGTGTTGGTATGGTGTTGTCATTGATGTTAATTTGATGTCGTTAGTTATAAAGTGTGTTTTTATTGATGTCTAGATGGATTTGGTGAAGATACATGGTGAGTGGTCTTTGAGGTATGCATGAGTGAAGGCTGATGTATAGGTAAGAAAGGATAGTTGAGGTATCAACATGAGGTTTCCAAAGGTGATAAATGGTCAAGGTTGTTGCTCAATGTTGTCTTTATACTTGTGTCAAGTTTGATGTTGCTTTAGTGAAGGATGATCAAAGTTAGTTGTCAAGTTATTATAAAAGAAGAGTGTTGTGATGAGGTTTGTATGAGTTCATTGAAGAGAGTGTTGCAGTGGATAGTTGAGTGTTGTTATGATGAGTTAAGTTTTTAAGAATCAAATCCTTGTGTTAGGTATCAAGATCTTAAGGAGTCTTGGCATGTCCTAGTCATGGCATGAAAAGACTTTGTGTGAAGGTATGAACTTGTGTGATTGATATGATAAAGAAGCCATGTGAGAAGAAATAATTTGAAGGAAATCTATATGAGAGAATTTGAAGGAAAACTAATGATTCTTATCTTGGATCAATTCAACTTGATGTTTTCAATATTGTCACAAAGAGGTTTGATGGTCAAGTGAGCATTAAAACATGATTATGAGACTCTGGGTCTACATCAAGTCTTGAAAGCATGTTTATTAAAAAGATATTATTATAGTAGTGTGAGTGTTTTCTAAAGAATGTTATTATTTTATATCATTGAGTTAAGCATGTTTGAGTACTAGTTCTTGAGTACAAGGTGTCTTGAGAAGTCTAGTCATAACAAACATAGTCATATCATGAGCATGTGCATGGTGAGCATGAAGATATATGTGAAAATGTATGTAAATAATTATTAAATTATTTTAAGATCATGTAATACATGTGATTAAGGTGTAGAGACATCAATTAAATTTTTAAGGTGAGTCTACAAGGGCAAGACCTTCAGTCCAAATCTACAACTAGACTAGTTCTAAACCCTACCTAAAGGATCATGAGCTATTGACAAGATATATAAAGGATGTTTGGTAGTGGTTGATTATGGTAAGAGGTTGTATAGTTATAAGGTGTTGAGAGCTTGGATAGTGTTAGAATACCAGTTTCAAGGACTAATGTGGTTTATAGGTCAAGGTCTAGAGAGCAAAGAAAGAGATGGTGGCCAAATGAGGAATGAGATTTAGATATCAAGATAACAATGAGGATGTGATAATTGTCAGTGGTATGATTTATTGTCTCAAGTGTGTTGACCAAGTCTAAGATCAAAGTTGTAAGGTTTAGGTTTGAAAAAGTATTTTCAGGTCTCTCAAATGCATGAGATGAAGAGTTGTCTACCTGAGAAGATTTTTCAAGTATTCATTGGCATGTGTAAGATATGCATTAGGACCTAAGTTATTAATGGTTAATGTGGAAAGGTCCTAGCTCAAATTTCTAAGCATTATTTTTTGGAATAAGGGGATAATATTTATGAATTTTGTTAATATTAGAAGATGGTTTAAACCCTCAAAGAACCCTAATAGGAACCCAATATGAAATAAGTTATTCTAAAGTTAACATAATGGATTGGTATGGATAGTTTAGTGATTGTAGGTTTTGTTCAACTCTCCTAGGCATCTCAAGGTGTTATAGAATCTTTAGGTGAGTGACTGGACCCTATAGGAAAGTACTAGTTTCTTAGATATTTATTGTAGCATTTATAGTTGAAAAAATCAAAGTATGAAAATAATTGGATAGATAAGGCTGAGACTTAATTTTTATGTCCACGATGGTTTATGGGTAGGTTATATCCCTCAAGTGTGATAAACTGGTCATCCAAGATAGCCTATTGCTAACATGTATAATCGTGTAAATAATGAGAAACCTAGGTAGAAGTGAGAAGATGATCAGGGTTGTGTTATCATGGAATAGGGATGAATTAAAGTACATGGATATGTTTTTAAAGACTTTTAATACATGTTCATGTTGGATATAATTTTTGGAGATCATTGTATATAGAAAAAAGTTGATCATAAGTTGACTTGTTTAGCTTAGTGAGGTATGTCTACAATGAGGTCATGATATTGGTCTACAAGACCAATATTTACATTATATATTATGATATTTCTATTTTAAGTTGTTATCATTATTTTTGAGGATCATTTTAATGCATTATAAGTCTTTGAGTGTGTTTTTTAAGGGGTCAAAAGTTTAAGTTTCTATGACTATGTTTTGAGGCTAGTTGGTAATTCAAAGTGAACATTTTATAGAAAAGAGTTTGATATTATATACCTTGATTTGAAGTATATAATTAAGTTTATGAGGTTTCTAATTATATTATTTATTACCATGGTTTTTTATTTAATTGGTGTTTTATCTTTATTAGTTTAATATAGACTTTATGGGTATACACAATACTAATTATGAATAGTACTAATGGCATGCTTAAAGCAATGATTGGAGATAAAAGGTGTCATAGACCTAAGATGAGATTATTATGGTTCTATCTGAGTGGAATATGAAGTGTTAATTTTTTTTATGAATTTTTAAAGTACTCCAATAATATTAAAAGGTAATGTGTGCTAATGAAGGCCTAATTGAATTAGGTCTCCTTAAGGCCTAAAATAGATTTTGGTTCTATATGATATGACCAACATATTATATTGTTTGATTAATATTTTAAATGTTTTTTAAGACCTATTTTAAGGTTAATCCAAGTGTTAAAGTATGTATGTCTAATCAAGGTGTGTGAGAGTAAGTGACTTGTATAAGAGCAAGACTAATTGGGCCAAATTTAAGGTGTTAGATAATGTATGTATAAGTAAATAAAATAAATCATTGAGGATCATAAGTAAGTCATGTATACCATCATATGGGTTTAGATAAACATTCATAAATATATAAAAAAAAATGCTTGAGTATGAATATTAAGGATATATGACCTAATCAAGTCAAGATGAGGGCTAGTTGAGTAAATGATCCGTAAACTCCACTGATAAACTCTAAGTGAAATTTTAGAAGTATGGATTCTGAATTTCTCAACTTATAAGATGTTGGAATGATTAAATTTGATTAAAATCTGATCCAAATCAAGTTTCAAAAATTGAAATAAAGGTGAATTAATAGATCACATCAAATATCCAATGAAACTGTCAAATTTTTCAAATTCTCAATTTTATCTGATTTCCTATAAATGATCAATTCATTAAATTTTGCATTCTGATTAAAAATATAAATTTATAATCTGAATAATAACTGAAACTAAAATTCAAAAATGAATCCAAAGATCAAAACACAAAAATTGTTTACGGGTTCATAATTCCTATGTCCTTGGGTTCTTATCAAACTGATCCATTAATGTTGCTAAAATTACAAGCTAAAATAATAATTAAAAAAAATAAAAGATCATATCTCTTTGTAAAAATAGTGATCATACCTTCAAAATACCTTGGCTGACTCAGCACATCCTTCACCTTCTTGAATCACATGTAGAGGCTTCTCCAAATCAAAATTGGAAACTTCTATAGCTCAAAATGGAATCACCAATTATCTAAAATGGGAAAATAAATATACTACACAAAGTGTATTAGAATTTTAAACAAATTTTTAGTTTACTCTGAGCTCTGGTTTGGCCACTAAGGGCTTCAAAATGACCAAATACTATAAGCGGGTCTATATTCTCCAATACATAGTCAGCCACAAGCTTGCCTTTTTATACAAGTTCACTCCTTTCAAAGCACTTGGAAGTCCATGGCATAAGTAGTCAAATATTATCCATTTTGGATGGCAGGTCAAGAGTTCAAAACCATTGGCCTCCTCCTTTTTTGGCACCTTGGGTTTATCTTTATCCCACATGTGTGGGTCAAGTGGTTTAAACAAGGCTTAAAATGGCCTTTGAGCACCATTTCCTTCGTGGGTTTATCCAACATGAATTTCTCCATGATAGAACAAGGATTTAAATAGCCTTCAACCGCCACCTATCTTGTGGCTTCAGCCACATGGCTCCTTAGACTTGAGCTTGCCACCTTGCTCGGGCTTCGGCCTGCAGACTCCTTTGAACTTGCCAGATGGCTTGATCAACAAGCTTATCTTCAAGCTTAGTTACTTAACTCCACGTGGCATGTTGATGATGTGGCATGTCATCAAACCATTTTTTTCAAACCTTTCATTTTTCCAAGTGTCAACCTCTGATATGTCCTCGTGCCAAATGTTGAAACCACATTGAAACTATTGCACATGTAGAAAGTGACATTTTTTGACCAACTTCAAATGGCCATAACAGGAGCTCCCGACCTCAGATTTACATTCTAAAAAATGTGCCAAAAATATCTCAAATATCTCTACAGTGTGCTGCCACTAAAAATCTGAATTGGAACCATTATAAGAACCCAATTTTTGATCACACCTCCCCAATGGAAGGCTTTTGGTCTCCAAAAGTCCAATATCACCTGAAATTGCAAACTGGTATACTGCATCCATGAAAATAGAACCCAATCATAGCAAGAGATATAAATAATTACATTAAAATGATTCACAATCAAACTACAAAAATGCCTAATCCAAAGGCATGGGTAAGTGAATCTGCAACTTCCAAAGTGATTACAACATATCAAACTGCCTGCCCAAATGTCACATCCTATAAAATGGTGAATTGCCAAAAACTGAAACAACTACCAATGTAACTACAAGACAAGTTTATAATGCCAAAAACATACAATTAATGTTTTAGGCATGTTGAAATGCATTGCCCTAAATGGGACTTACAATGCTAAGAAAAATGCAAACAACCAAAAGTGTATGTTGCCTATCATCTAAACATGCCCAAAGGGTCTTAAAAAATGCATCTAAACATCATTGTGCCAAAATAGATACATTGAAAATAGCAGTCTAACTGTCAAATGCTGTAAGGAAATAACTCACAACATCACTCTGCTATATCCCCAACTATTTCAAATGAGTTAATGTCTTATCCATTATTAGACTACCCATACAGTATATTTTTGGGATCAAAAGCTTAGAGTTATCAAAAAGTGAGAATTGAAAAACTTCATATGGTAAACCTATCTTGAAGTGTTCCCACCAATTCTAATCTACATAAATCAAAGATTGTTGATTCCCTTAGGTGAATTCTTAACCATGCTTTACAAAAAGAATGTAGTGATAATCCACTTAACCAATTCTTTCTTCCTAGTGAAATTGATTGTCTCTGTGGATTTATTATCAATTTCATACTTTATCAATTTGGGCTTTGCCATATGTAATTGAAAAAATTGTTAACTTAACCTCTTAAATGGATTTTCACTTCTAGGTTTTACCTTATCCTGGGTTTTATTGTCAACTACATTAGGGATTGAATTAGCTTCATTAACCATAGTGAGAGGTTTGTAAATCATCTTAGTTTTAACATTACTTGAATGTGAAGATGAATGAATCTTAAAACATCTATCAATCCTATGTCCACTCACTTTACAATGAGTGTAAACATCCTTCTTAGGTGAGGGTCCCTTTTTGCCAATTCCCATCTTAACATGAGAATGGTCTTTCAAACATGCAATCTACTTCAATAAAGCATTTCATTTCCAACAAGTCTTAGCACTATGGTTATTCATCCCACAAAAAGTAAATGGAAATGATTACATTATCTTCTGTATATTATATCCAAACATCTTATAATTATCAATTGGATTAGAAGATTTAGTGTAAGAATTAGGAGGTGGAATCTCAATACCTCTTTTACCTTTACACCTTTGAATTAGTGGCCTAGAACCTTCACTATTGGAAGCTCTTATTCCTTTAGCCATAGAAGAAACTTCTCCATCATCCACCTACACACTAGTATAACCCAAACCTGCATGAAAGGGTCTATGCTCAACCTAAATTGGGTTAGATATACCTTGGCTACCTCTACCAAGTCCTCCTCCATTATAACCCATTTTAAACAACAATTTAGATCCTATGCCCTTAGTGTATCTTTCAAAATCACCAAAAACAATATTACTAGAATCTGAATCTGAAATGGTAGAAGAAGATGAAGATTCTTGTGGTGAAAAAATTATAGTGTACTTAGTCATAGTCCCTACATCTGAAGTTGAAGGATTTACCTTTTCACACTCACCACCTTGCAATCTAATCAAGAGCTCATCCTTGGATTCAAGCTTTGATTTTAACTTTGCCACTTGAAATTCAAGTATAAATTTTTGGCATCTCAAGATTGCATTTTCATCTTTGATGGCCTCAATCTGTGACAACTTGCCCATGGTTTTCTATAAACACATGATTCCACACTGCACACTACAATATAATCAATCTAAAAACCAATAATCCAACTATTCTAGAAGCAACTGTCAATACACAACTAGAAGCAACTGTCAATACACAACTAGAAGCAACCCCTGCATTCTAACTACTTTGATACCAATTTGATCTGTAAAAGGAAGGGATAAGTCTTGAACCTCAGATCTCCTATGTAAAAGTGATAAGCTCTGATACCAATTTGATTCGTAAACTCCACTGATAAACTCTAAGTGAAATTTTAAAAGTATGGATTCTAAATTTCTCAACTTATAAGATGTTGGAATGATTAAATCTAATTAAAATTTGATCCAAATCAAGTTTAAAAAACTAAAATAAAGGTGAATTAATAGATCACATCAAATATCCATTGAAACCGTCAGATTTTTCAAATTCTTGATTTTATCCCATTTCTTGTAAATGATCAATTCATTAAATTTTGCATTCTGATTAAAAATCTAAATTTATAATCTGAATAATAACTGAAACTTAAATGCAAAAATGAATCCAAAGATCAAAACATAGAAATTGTTTACGGGGTTTAGAATTCCTATGTCCCCGAGTTCTTATCAAATTGATCAATTAATGTTGCTAAAATTGTAAGCTAAAATAATAATTACAAACAACAAAAGATCATATCTCTCTATAAAAATAGTGATCAGACCTTCAAAAGACCTTGGCTGACTCAGCACATCCTTCACCTTCCTGAATCACACGCAGAGGCTTCTCCAAATTAAAATTAGAAACTTATATAGCTCAAAATGGCATCACAAATTCTCCAAAATGGGAAAATAAATATACTACATAGAGCATATAAGAATAATAAACAAGTTTTTAGTTTACTCTGAGCTCTGGTTTGGCCTCTAAGAGCTCCAAAATAACCAAATATTGTAAGCAGGTCTATATTCTCCAATACACAGTCGGCCAGAAGCTTGCCGTTTCATACAAGTTCACTCCTTTCAAAGCACTTTGGCAGTCCATGGCATAAGAGTTCAAAGCTTATCCATTTTGGATGGCAAGTCAAGAGTTCAAAACTGTCAACCTCCTCCTTTTTTGGCACCTTGGGTTTATCTTTATCCCACATGTGTGGGTCGAGTGATTTAAACAAGGCTTAAAATAGCCTTTGAGAATCATTTCCTCTATGGGTTTATCCCACATGCATTTCTCCATGATATAACAAGTCTTTAAATATCCTTCAACCACCCACCTATCTTGTGGCTTCGGCCACATGGCTCCTTAGACTCGGGCTTGCCACCTTGCTCAGGCTTTAACTTGCAGACTCCTTTGAACTCGCCACATGGCTCAATCAACGAGCTTATCTTTGAGATTAGTTACTTAAATCCACATGGCATGCTGATGATGTGGCATGTCATCAAACCATTTTTTTGCAAACCTTTCATTTTTCCAAGTGTCAACCTCTGATAGGTCCTCGTGCTAAATGTTGAAACCACATTGAAACACGTGCCACATGTAGAAAGTGACATTTTTTGACCAAATTCAAATGGCCATAACAAGAGCTCCCAAAATTGGATTTACATTCCAAAAAATGTGATAGAAAGATCTCAAAGATATCTACAGTGTGCCACCATTGAAACTCTGAATTGGAACCATTATCAGAACCCAATTTTTGATCAGCAAAGAAGCCTAGAAGATAGTTTTGAGATGGATAAAAGTGTGTGAAGAGATTAAAAAAGGTGATCATCATATATTGTATAATAAATAAGGTGTTTTAAATGTGGTCAAGTGTTTTATGTGGTTGAGTTGGTGCTTGTTAAAACCTAGCTAGGTTGGTGCTTAGATAGTTGGGGTTGGTACTCCATGTGGAGTTGGTGATTCACTAAATTGTGATATTTTGTCTTATAGGACTATAGTCCATTTTAAAGGATCATTTGGTTTTCTTACCTTTGAGTGTTTCCCATATATATTATGTGTTGTCTTTTGTTCTTATGTTTCATGCATATGTAGATAGTTACTTAGTCATTGTTTGATCTACATGTTTGAATGAATGATCATGAATGCTTAAATGAAATTATAGTAAAGGTTTTAAAGACTGATTCAACCCACCCTCCTATCATTCATTGTTATTCCATCAATTGGTATCATAGTGGGTCCTTTGAGATAGGCCTCATATCCTGAATGTGATCCTAAGAAGCACTAGGATGGATTATGATGATGATAGTGTTTATCATGATAGAAATGAAGGTCTATTCATAAAAATGGATAATGGATGATTTTAAAAAGGTAATATTATTATGTTATAATAATACCATATTATAAGATAAGTGTATTTATTAAATTTAGAGTTAGAGAAAGCATCAAGCAAGTTTAAAACCTATCAAAAACTTGGGAAGAGTTCAGGTGTCTTAGATGACATCTTCAGTAGTTAGAAATATGAAAATGTCAAGGTAGGTCTTGGATTAAAATAATACCATAAGGAGAAATATCAACCCAATGAAATTTAAACCTTAGAGGTATATGTTATACCAAAGAATGATGGTGCTGGAAGAATGAAGACAAGTCTTATTAGATAGCCTAATGTCATAAGGTACATAAGTTATTTTAATGGTTATTGTTTCACTTGTATCCAATTTGGTCATATAAAAAGATAATGTACAAGGAGAGACTATAAAATATCATTAAATAATGTGTATTCATGGATTTATGGAAGGATTCATGGTATGATATATGTTGCGTGCTATAATTGTGATCAAAGAGGACACATTACAAGATATCGCAAAGTGAGGCATATGAAGAAGTCCAGTCAAGATAAGAAGGTTCTTAGTCATGACACTAAGAAATGGATCAAGAAGTTAGACTCTATGGATAAGGTAAATTTGGAGCAAAATATTGAAGGAAAAGAAGCTATGATAGAGGTCAAAAATTTAAACCCTATGGATAAGATGAAAGAGGAATAGAAGAATAAAGAAGAAGATTCTATGAAAGCTTAGAGTATAGATAGTGGTTGTTAAAGCCACATGCTAGAATATAATAGAGGTCTTGGCTCTCAAGAGATTGATCAAAGTATTAAGGATGAAGATTTGACTAAGAAGAAAAAGGATGACAAGGTGGATGAGTCAAATTATTTAGCCCAAGCCAAAGAGAAAAATCAAATCAAGATATGGAAGCCAAAGGAAGTCAAGGTGAGTCATGATCAAATCATAAACCAACGTAGGTTGTTTGATATTGTAATTTATATTTTAAATAATTTTAAGACTATTCTTTTTTAGCTCAGAAGGATGATGAAGAGGCTAAGCTAAAGAGACTAATCAAGCCTAAAAGGATCCTGAAGGATATTCAGTCTTGTGAAAGCATGGAGATCTAGGAATGTCCTAAGTTTGTGTTGTTTTAGTGCCCTATGGATAGGGGTGAATCCATTAGGCTTCATGGAGACACTCATCAGTAAGTGGAATAATGGTGAATTTTTGTTGAGATTTTATAGGTTTTGTATGACAATAATGTATGAAGACATGTTGAAGATTGTTGAGTCTAAGCTAAAAGTGTGATCTTTTGGCATGTTGAGAGGTAAGTTTTTAATATATGTTTGTGATGAGTATTTTATCTTGATCTATGTTGATATTTTGTATTGGTACCAAGGTGCTTGATCTAAGTATAAAACATAATGAAATCATGAAAAATTAGTAAGCATAAAAGAATATTTTAGAGTTGTTCATTGGAGTATTACCATGAAGAGTTGAGTTTTCTATGTTCATAAAGATGACCTTAGGATAATAGAGGACCAAGGCACATATTTCATAGTCTCAATTTTCATGTCATGAAGAAGACAAGTTATGTTAGAGGTCTATCATAGTGAAACATGTAAGCACAGACCTAATGGATAGACTGATGCAAAGAGGATGTCATGATGAGGTTTGTGGACATGAAAGAGGTATATTAATTCAAAAAGAACCTATAAGATACCATATGGACATGTCATGAGTTTTATTTTTTGTAACATGAAGGACTAGATTGTTCATTTGGAATAATATCTTTGATTGTAAACAAACCTAATAGACATGGTGGACAAGCATTGATTATAGAGATGTTTTATTCTCATAAGCATTGAGTGTGATTGCTCTAGGAATTTTAAGATGACCTTTGGTTCATGTATCATAGGTATATATTCTTGGTATGACTTGGTTGTATGAGGTAAAGGTGATAAACCAAGATACAAGTCTAGTAGACAATGAACTAGGTGTTTTACAGACCTAATGAGTAGTGAATTAATAAAATAAGGATTGTAATGATGTAGATGGATCAGATATGGCTTATGGAGATAAAATAAGATCATAAGAGATTATTTTCATAGTGTGAGAATGGATAATGATAGATTAAGGAGATCAAAATGCTCAAGAAGAACTTGGATAAATGAGAATAGGTAGACCTAATGTAATTAGGTCTTCATGAAACCTAACAGAGGATAATGGTCTATGTGTACTATTGATTCATATGGTGAGTGAGTTTTGGAGTTAGGGGGAACATGATTTATGAGATGTTTCATAATTCTATTTGTTAAAATATTTCTAAGAGAGAGAGTTTAGTAATTGGGAAGAAGTTTCCATGAGTGGTTGCCATAGTTTCTGAATAATTTGTGTCATCTAATGTATTTGAGATATAGCATCAACTCAAGGGGAGAGAGTGAGTTTCCATAAGTTGTCTACAACAATTGGTATGAGCTTAAGGTGAATATTTGGTCAGGATTTCATTGTGTGGTTTCTTGAAGTTTAGATCTAAGGATCAGATAGTTATTCATGGAAGACTTTCTATCATTAAAGTCAAAAGGGAAAAAGACTAGTTTGGGGGAGAAGAGATTTATCCGAACATAGCATGTTTTTCCATCAATGAAAAAGGGGGATTTTTTCTGCATAGTGTTTTCATTGATGTCAATCTGATGTTATTAATTTCAAAGTGTGTTGTCATTGATGACTAGATATATCTAGTGAAGATGCATGGTGAGTGGTCCTTGAAGTATGCATGACTGAAGGATTATGTCTAGCTAAGCAAGGATAGTTAAGGTATCGACATGAGATTATCAAAGGTGATAAATGGTCAAAGTTTTTTCTCAGTTTTGTCTTTAGGCTTGTGTAAAGTTTGATGTTACTCTAGTGTAGGATGATCAAGGTCAGTTGTCAAGTTCTTAGAAAAGAAGAGTGTTGTGATGAGGTTTATATGAGTTCATTTAAGAGAGTGTTATAGTGGATAGTTGCATGTTGTTGTGATGATATAAGTGCTTAATAAGTATATCCTTATGTCAAGTATCAAGAACTTAAAGAGTCTTGTCATGTACTAGTCATGGCATGAAGATACCTTGTGTGAAGGTATGATCTTGTGTGTTTGATATAATAAGGAAGCCATGTGACAAGAAAGAATTTAAAGGAAACCTACAAGAGATAATTTTAAGGAAACCTAATGATTATTGTGTTATTTCAAGTTAGCTTGATGTTGTCAAGATTATCACAAAGAGGTTTAATGGTCAAGTGAGCATTGAAGCATGCTTATGCGGCTCTAGGTCTGCATGAGGTCTTGAGAGCATGTTGGTCACAAAGAGATTATTGTAGTAGTCTAAGTGATTTATAAATAATTATATTGTTTTGTATCATTTAGGTAATCATGTTTGAGTAATGTTTCTTGAGTACAAGGTGTCTTGAGAAGTCTAATCATAGCAAGCATAGTCATATCATGAACATGTGCATGGTGAGCATAAATATGTATGTGTAGATGTATGTGTAAAAGTATGAAATTATTTAAGGATCATGTAAGCAAGAGAGAAATGTGTAGAGACATCAAAGGTGAGCCTATGGGGGCAACACCCTCAGTCCAAGTCTACAACTAGACTAGTTTTAGACCTTGCCTAACATAATGAGGCATCATAAGCTATTAAAAAGACATATGAAGGATGTCTGGAAGTGGTTTAGCATGGTAATAGGTTATATGGCAGGTATATGAGGTGTTGAGAGCTTGGGAAGTGGTTAGAAGGTCAATTTCAAGGACTAATGTGGTTTGCAAGTCAAGGTCTAGAGAGCAAAAAAAGAAATGATGGCTAAATGAGGTATGAAATTTAGATTTCAAGATAACAATGAGCGTGTGAGAATTTTCAGTGGTGTGATAGATTTTCCTAGGTGTGTTTACCAAGTCTAAGGTCAAATTTTGAAGGCTTAGGCTTGAAAATTTATTTTAAGGTCTCTCAACTGCATAGGATGAAGAGTTGTCTACCTGGGAAATTTTTTTAAGTGTTCATTGGCACATGCAACATATACTTGAGGACTTAAGTTATTCATGGTAGATGGGGAAGTGTCCTAGATCAAATTTTCCAAGATTTTTTTATAATAAGGGGCTAATCTATATGAATAATTATTAATAGTGGAATATGGTTCAAACCCTCAAAGAACCCTAATAGCGACCCAATATGAAAGAATTTGTTTTAAAGTGCTCATAATGGATTAGAATGGATAATTTAGTTATTTTATGTTGTGTTCAACTCTCCTAAACATCTCCATGTGTGATTGAGTCTTTAGGTGAGTGAGTGGACCCTACATGAAAGTGCTAATTTCTTAGATATCTATTATAACAGTCATAGTTGACCAAGTCAAAGTATGTAGATCATTGGATTGATAAGGTTGAAAATTGTTTTTAATGTCCATAGTGGTTTCTCTATAGGTTCTATCCCTTAGGTGTGTTAAATCGAGCATCCAAGATAACATGTAGCTAATAGGCTTAATGGTGCAAATAGTGAGAAAGCCAAGCATAAGTGAGAAGATGATTAAGGATGTGTTATCATGGAATAAGGATGAATCAAAATATAAGTATATTTTTTGTAAAAAACATTATAAATTTTCATGTTGGATAGAATTTTTTGAGATCATTTTATATAGAAAAAAGTTGTTCATAAGTTGACTTGTCTAGCTCAGTGAGGTATGTGTATAGTGAGGTCATGAGATTGGTATTAAAGACTAATATTTCCATTAGAGATTATGATGATTATTTTAAAGGTTGTTCAAAGGATTTTGGAGGATAATATTCATGCATATTAAGTTTATGAGTGTGTTCTTTCAAGTTTCCATGATTGTATTTTGAGGCTAGTTGGCAGTTCAACGTGAACATTTTGTAAAAAAGAGTTTGAGCCTATATTCCCTAAGTTGAAGTATTTAATGAATGCCTAAGTTCATTATTTTTATAAATATGTGATTTATTTCCATGGTTGTTTATCTAATTTGTGTTTTATCTTAAATAGTTCAAGACAAACTTTATGGGTATGCCTTGGCCTAACTGTGAACAATACTAATGGTGTGCTTCAAGTGGTCATTGGAGCTAAAAGATGTCATAGAAATAATATGATATTATTATGGTTCTATTTTGTTTTAATATGGATTTTTAATTCCATGTGTGAATTTTTAAAGTTCTCCAAGAAGATCAAAGGGTAATGGGTGTTAATGGAGGCCTAATTAAATTAGGTCTCCTTAAGGACTAAAAGAGGTTTCAGTCATATATGCTATGACCGACCTATTGTATTATTTTATTCATGTTTTAAATTTGTTATAAAACCTATTTTAATTATAATATAAGTGTACAAGTGTGCATGGACGACCAAGGTGTGTGAGAGCAAGTGACTATTATAAGAGCAAAACTAATTAGGCCTAATTGAAGGTGTTAGATAATGTATGTATAAGCAAATAAAAGAGATTATTGAGGAGAAGAAGGAACTAAAATATACCATTAGTGGGGTGTAGAGATACATTCATAATATCTAGACAAAAATTTGAGTATGAAGATAAAGGATATATGACCTAATCGAGTTAAGATGAGGGCTAGTTGAGAAAAGAAGACTAGAAGACAGTTTTGAGAGGGATAAAAGTGTGTGAAGAGATGAAGAAGGTGATCATCATCTATTGTATATGAAATAATGTTTTTTAAATGTGATCAAGTGTTTTAGGTGGCTAAGTTGGTTCTGATTCATCTAGGGGGTTAGTTTCTCCTTGCAAGTTGGGGCTTTCTAAAACCTAGCTAGGTTGGTGCTTAGCTAATTGGGGTTGGTACTCCATGTGGAGTTGGTGATTCACTAAATTGTGATATTTTGTCTTATAGGACTATAGTCCATTTTTAAGGATCAGTGGGTTTTCTTCCCCTTTAGGGTTTCCCACATATACAATGTGTTGTCGTGTGTTCTTATGTTTCATGTATATGTGGATGGTTACTTAGTCATTGTTTGATCTACATGTTTGAATGAATGTTCATGAATTCTTAAGTGTAATTGTAGTAAAGGTTTTAAAGACTGATCAACCCCCTAGTCATTGTGCTTACATTAGTATGTGTCTGTGTATCTACTAGTATAAAATTCAATCAACATTATAAACCAATGAGTTCACAAAATAATTCATAATCTAAATTTATTCTATATTGTAACGACCACTTTATCATTTATATTTTTGTTCCATATTAATACACAAGTACAACTTGTATATATATCTTATATACTAGTCTTTCCATACTAATTCTATATGGTAATAATATATATTAATAATATAACATCTGATCTATTGATTTCTATTTGTTATAAATATTTTTAACTAATCTAAAATCCTAAGAACAATGGTCACTTATATATATTTCATACTCATAATTTCTCATATTAACCTATAACTATTCACAATCATCCAAGATAAGACTAGTTTATGCTCAAATTAATACCCTAATAATAGTTCACTTTGTAATTACATTCACTTAAACATTATTATTTCTTATATGCATGCCCATACCAGACACCATAACAATAGTGGAGTACTCCAACCTTAAAGTATCATTGAACATGTATTACACACCATAATAATGGTAGCCTATTTCAATTCCCCTAATACATACCAAAAACTATGGTGGAATATTTGAATCCCTAAAGGTACACTTTCAATTATTGGCATACCTTGGATGGAACTATTTGTCCCTAATCATTATAACATTCCATTTTTGTATCATGATCACTTTATTAGCCTCCAAAATTTTCCTATGATGTGAGTCCATCACCAAAGACACCAAAAGTACCATTTTTATCATGTGTCACTTAAATGTGGCATTTCTCAAACATGTTTATGTGTCATTATTACACACCTCATGTGTCATTTCATAGACAAACCTCAAGTCCATATTTATTATCAAAATCCATTATCTTCTATTCATTATAAAGTTCATAATCCTCTAATTACCATAGAGTGTTTCCACATTAGAATACCTCATCAAATGAGCACATCATCACTTGAAAACCATGTTTGATGCACCTTAGCTACAAAAATTTCTTCTTGACCTTCAACTAGCTCTATGAATCTCAATGGATGAGATAATTTTACTTTGTACTACCTGAGACTAATACACCATTTTCAAGCAATCTATTACATGCTTACATGGACATGACATTATGGGACTTGATGTTGACCGACCTATTGTATTTTTTTATTCATGTTTGAAATGTGTTATAAGACCTATTTTAAGTGTAATTGTTATCACTTGGATTTGCACAATTTGAGAAGATGTCTTAGCTCTCCTCATCCAAGTGGCACAATTGAAACACCTCTAGACTTGTGGGTAGCCTATGAACAAGGTGAATCTCTAGATAGGGATAACTCCTTTGATGTACCACTTTGGATCCCTACTACACCTAAAATTTGGGGGGAATAAGGGAGATCAAAAACTAAAAGCAAACTATCCTAAGGGAGGTGATGCATCAAATAAGTTGATGACTTCCAACCAGTTGCATGTTAGACATGAAACCAAGAGACTAACCAAACATACACTTCTCTAATCTCCATCTTCTCACATAAATATTACATTATGAGGTTATGGATGAATGTTTAATATAGGAGGACTAGACAAGAGGACTTTAATGGAACTAGTGAATAGACTAACTCACTCAACCTTGACACTTCCTAGAAAACTTCACATTCCCCACAAGAAGAAGCTTTCCAATTGTAAATAAGTGAGATAATGAAACAATAATGCTAAGGAAACAACAAGTCATCACAAAGCAAAATCAATCACCCAAGTAAACACACTATGAATAGTTATGGAAGACCTAAAAATCAGTAGTCTTATTGATTAAATGGTATGTAAATGAGTAGGGCTTCACCATACTCAGGTGGAGCATAAGTTACAAAGGCCAAAATGGATAGTTCTTATAGAAATTGAGAGAGAGAGAGGAGAATATATAAGTCAAAAATCCACAAGGAAAATTTTAAATATAAGTAAAGGAGTTACTTGTGCATGAGAAGAGGATATGGTATGAATCATGCAAGGTTAGAAAAGACAAGTGGCCATACAAGGAATGAAACTTATGAAAAGTGGCATGAAACTCCTTGTGTTGGCTTAGAAAAATGACTTCATCATCTACACCTATTTTAACATCCCAAAAATTATTATAGATAAGTATTATTATTAGAATTATTGGGAAGGCTTTTAGACTTGCCTCTCCAAGCATTGGTTGCAGTCTTGATCATTTGGAATCTTCCCAAAATGAGATATCACCATCTGTAATCCAAATAACTCTTATTTCCCACACCTAGCACACTTGGCCTAAAATTTGGATTTATTTTCTCATGAAAATATATAAAATGGGATGTATGCCTTTTTTCAATACTCTCCATTCCCTTAGAAACATCAGGAAAACCTTAAAAATCCATCCACTTGAAGTTCTCACCCTTCTCACTAGCTTGGTCACTATGCCAACTTTGACTAGTTCAAATGAGAGATATTATTTTTAACACTTACGAGTTTTTGAAAGGCATTAAATTAAAATATTAATTTATTTAAATTATATATTTTCCTCCTAAACTTGATTTCATCTTCAGACTCCTAGAACCTTAAAAACACATAAAATAGTCAAAAGTACCTTATTTTATACCCTATATGTACAATTTTATATAGATAAAAAGTATGGGGAATATATTGAATAAGTATTATACAACCTAAAATCATCATCATTAGCAAAATATGCCATTTGAGTAGCTTTCCATCCTCATTTCTCTAATCAGGTCCTTGTAAGGGTTTAGCAACAGTTTTAGGCCTATTTTCACTCTTAAGGTTTGTTCATGAATATTGGACATTGGATTTTTAAAATAATTACACAAATTCATATTTAAATACCTTAATCAATGTAATTTAACTTATTATATCCCCATGCACAGCCTCAAGGGAGATGTGAGCATCCAAAATTGTCTTATCGAACTTGATTCCTCATTTCCATAGGCCTAATATTATCTCTGAGCCCAAATGGATTATTTATGTTTTCTCTACAAGGTGGAAGATAAAACACACCTATATTTACCTTATTAAAATGATAAAATATGTTGTAAATATTATCTAATTATATAAGTGAAAATGGTTCTCCATTTGGATTTAGGCCTAAGCATGATCAATAGGCCTACTTGCAACCCTTGTGGTCTAGGCCATCCAATTTGGATCATCTACATTAAAAAATATTTAAAACCTATTAAATTACCCAAAAAATATTATTTAACAAGTTATAATTATCACCTAAGGTTATAAGTGAAACTACCTTCTCATTTGGACTTTTAGGCCTAGCCATGTCCAGTAGGCTTGCCTGCAAGTTTGAGGGTTTAGAGCATCCTGTTAGGTTTCATCTTTATTTAATATATTTACATGATTTAATTATGTGTTTATTAACTCCAAATAAATATTTTCAATGTCTTATCAACTTCTAAGTATTCCTTTTGAATCATTTCACAAAACTTGTTAATTTTGACATAAGGTGAAGTACCCTCTTTCTAAAACAAAATAGAGGGTACTTCCCATATTTTATCAAACAAAAATAATGTTTTATAGGATTATATAGGTTTTTAATTCCACATATACAAAGTTTCAGTCATTTTTAAAACCATTTGACCTTCCAATTCTTTCAAAACCAAGACAGATCATGCAAAGGTGGACTATGTGCAGGCCTTTCTCAAGTGGGCTATATTTTACATTATGGAGTCTTTTATCTACATTATTTACACTTTGAGATTTATTTTAGACTATTATTATCATTATTAACTCATTTAAAACTCCATTTATCACCTTTCCCTTCTATAAAGTTTCTCATACATCTTGTCTAGCCAAGACTAAATGTATCTCTGACTATGTTTGCTCCAAGGTAACATACCTGTAGGTGGAATTGTATGGTTTGACCTAAAAGAAAGTTTCCATAACCTAATTTACTTCCCTAAAGTTCATTTTGTGTTTTTTAAATTCACTTGGAATCATTTATATGAATTTATCCTCATCAAGAAGCCCAAACTTTGCTCTCTGCCCCTCATAGACAACCACAATTGACTATGTGGGGTCTTGTAGGTGAAAATATATGACATAGGCCTTTATTTCATGATTTATGATATCATTTAAGATTTAAAACCACCCAAAATTTTCTCATACTTTCATTCACTTTTCACAAGCTAAAACATCACCAAGATACCAATTTTAAGTCATTGTCTTCCTACCCAGCTGTAGGTGCTCATTTTCCTATAGAGGGACACTTGTAGCTGTCCATGAAGCTTGAAAAACTACATATTACTTTCAACCTTATGATTTACATATCCATTTATACATCATTTAATAAATTGGTACATTATAAACATGTATGCATGTTCCTTTGTTCTTTAGGATGTCAAAAAGTCATTCAAAACTCAAAACTTGTAGATGTTAATGCAAGTTTTAGTATCTTTGTAGGCAACTTTAAGCCTCTCAACTACTATCTTCTCCTGGTCATTATCCCATAAAAACTTTCTTATATATTTTAATATGTATGTGATACTAGGAAAAAACATTTTTAAGCTTCAAACCACTTGATAATCCTATTTTAAGATATCCATAAATAGGCCTGAAACTCTATTTTCATGTTTTAGGGACTACATCCTTGAACTCAGTCCTTTGACCTATTAAAGGCTCTCCAAATTTGGACTATAAACCTAGAAACTCTCATGGTTTTTTCATTTTCTAAAACACATTATGACCTCAAACAAAAGTTACATCACATTATTTCACACTTCAAAATGACATTTTAGCTCTCTATTAGCACCTACAGGTAGGTGAACATTTTCAAGGTACATGTAGTAAGTGTGAGGATGGTAAGTTTGTATTTTTTTGATCCTTTATGAGTTTTATATATATATATAAACCTAAAAAATTATTACTCTCATAATCAAAACCCTGCTTAGCTCAAATGGTCCCTTTCATCAAGAAACTTTCCATGAAAGCACCTGTAGGTGTGTTTTGGGTTGTATGTAGGTAGACAAGAACATTAGAAAGGATGTATGGATTATGAGCATGTAATATGACCTTGAAACCATTTTAAGGTTTAATATTGATTCCTTAATCTTATGGAAACTTCAAACAAGTCCAAATTAATTTTTTCAATGTGAATGTAACTCTTGAGAGCACCTGTAGGTGTGTGTCCATGGCTGACTATGTGAAAAAGTTCAATATGACTGCCATAGTCCCATTTCACACTCTTTATAGGATTTGACCTATTTTTTACTATTTATAAACAAATAAAAACCTCTTTATATTCCAAATACATCTCCATGAACATAATTAATAGGTTCTACACATGTGATTCAACATGGTTGTAAGTGAGATAGGGCAAGGAGTTGACTGAGTATGATAATGGACTATAAGTTTGATCCAAGCATGATGTAGTGAGATAAAAAATGAAGGTATGTGATTAATATTTCATTGATATATTATTATGAACCTATATACACCCTCTTAAACCATTATCAAAGCATGGGAGTTCTAATAATGGTGAAAATTGCCTATCATCCCAAATGAGACTAATCTACCAACTTGAGATGGTTTGCTCAGCAAAACACCATGAAACATGAAAAAAATAATTAATATCATATAATAAGATAAAAAAAAGTATTTTTAGTCAACGTCACCAACTGGTTTATATGGACTTGTCCAAATTGGAGCAAAAGCTATAAGGTGCACACATTAACAAGTAAAAAAACATAGTTATCTTGTAAAGGATGGTTCATAAGAATGGTTGACCAATATTTGAAATATTTATATATATATATAATTTTTATACCACCTCCTAAATGTGTTTGACTTGGAACCTTTTCTACTGACCATACCAAGCATGAACTTATTGATCTCTTCTACATGTCTAGAAGGGCAAAAAAGGAGTAGAATGGTTTTGCGCCTTTTTTAGCACTTATAAATAATTTAAATAACTAATGAGTTTTATTAATATGAAGAGACATTCCATGACACTATCCCATGTGTCACCTTCTCCCATGGGCCATACAAGTGACAAACTCCCCTTTTTTAGTTAGTTTATTGAATTTTAGTTAGATAACCTACAAGATTCTGATTGAACTAAAATTATTGATAGGGAATCTGACCACTTATATGCATGAAATTAAAATAGGACACCTGGACACCTTTGGAACCATGCCACTTGCATTTATGACCTCTAAAAGCCTTTTAAATTACTTCAAATGATAAATTGACTAATATAACTAAGACCAAGGCCATGATGACATTAAATGACATAAAATAACTCATAATACACCCCATGACAATGTATTAGACCACATAAAACATATAAAAGTTAATTTTTTTTACCTATAGGGGGCCCAATTTGACCTCAAAGTCAAATTTGGTCAACAAATTGGTGACTCATAAGGGTAGTATGCTTGTTATACTAACTAGACCAGTAACCTTATTAGTCCATTGGGATTAGGGAGTCATAAAATATGAGGCATAACAAGAGGATTTTTATAAAAATATTTTTACCAATACAAGACTAATGACTACCTCAACCACACATAGCAAAAGACACACAGAAAGCAAAAGCAAACACACATGTGCTTCTTGAGCACTTATGAAACACACACAACAAACTAAATCAAACACTAACTAACTTGAGATGAAAACCCCCTCCTAGATCAAATGGGAAATTTGAAACCCTTCTTGTTTCATGACATGAAGAAATTAATGAGACATATAGTCTTTTAATCCTTGGCATTGATGCCTCCAACTTTTTCTTGATGTTTGCCAACTTCATTAGCATGATGTTCAATGAGAACCAAGCAGATCCAAATAGGTTGGATATGGAAATGAATTATTCTTTCATCCAAATAGGCTCAACTTTCTCATAAGGATCCTCAATTACAACCTCTAATGGTGGTTCAACAAGGCATAGCTTCTTGATTTCCGTAGTGCTCTTAATAAGATTGGGTTTCTTCTCAGCTACAAGTTCTTCTATATCATCAAGGATATTTGCATATTCTACCTAATATTTTTCATTGTCCTCCATTGAAGATTATTTATTCACCTTGCCATGTACTTGACCCTCAACTTGGAAAATCTCTTCAAGCTCTTGAAATAACTTCATTTGTAATTACCAATCATCATTATCCTCAATATCATCTAGAACCACTACCTCTTTAATCTTCTCATCTTGATTTATGAGGTCATAAAGATGGTTTTATTCAAGATCCAATGAATTTGAGGGTGATTCAAAATCAAGCTAAGGTATTACATCATCTTTAAGAACAACAACTTCCACATTGGTCTCAAAAGAGTTTTCTAGGACTGCAACCTCTTTAGGAATGACTTAAAATTATTCTCCATCCATAATATCAAATTAATATTCATAATTGAGATGATTATCCAAAAATAATTTCTCATATGTAGAGTCTTCTTCAAGGGATGCAAGATCCTTCATCTCCTTCTCCTTCTTGGTGATGCCAAGACTAGGCAGCTTGAAATCATGTGACTTAGCCTAATAAGGCTGCCAAGGAGGTATGTTTTCACCAAGCAAGAGTTATAAATTATTATCAACCAAATATTACTCTTTAGGTTCCCATAAAACAGGTCCATCAAGGCAAAGGGTGATGGGGTGAGGACAAGATGAACTAGCTAGTGGAGGTGGCACATAAAACTCAAAATCAGATTGAGAGTGAAGTGTAGGGGATTATTTTGGAAGCTCTTGAGGAAGGGGCGGCATACTTTGGGCTGAAATAGCTTGGTTTTCTTCCTTAAATTTTGAAATCACTTCATTCAAATCTGATTTAGGTTGATCACTCTCTTGAGGGAGGTAGATGGGGTGTGTTTAGGCATAAGATCTTCTTTTGGGTCTAAACCTTCCATAAAACCTTAACTCAATAATTTCATCCTTGACTCTAACTCTTCAATTTGATTGGATAAGTTCTCTTGGAAAATTATTTCTTTAATTGCACAAGCATATTCATGAGGATAAGGAGTACATGAGGGTTAACATAGAACACTAGAAGCTTCTTGAGGAAGGGTGTGAGGGACTTGCATAGGATCAAGATCTTTCTCAAATTCACACTACTTATCAAGGCTTATATCCTCTTTCTTTCCCTATGACTTTAACATATTATTAAATATTAGGATGTTATGATTATGAGTCTCTTCTTGAGGTATTGATTCACTTTTAGGAGTGGATGAAGTGTTCAATAAACTTGGGATTTCCTTAGGCTTGGATTCTCCGCCTTGTCTCCAACTTGGAATCTCATATCTAGAGTTCACTTCTTGAGGTGGGGATGTAATTTGAGATGGAAATGAGGGATTATATTCAAATTTTTTTGTTGATGACATGTACCATTACATAGGCATATTAACCAACTCAATATGACCATCAAGATTTGCTTCAAAAATAAGGTCTCTCTTTTTAACTCTCTCTTCTAATTGATTGGGAAAAGGATAACTTTGATAAGATTGACTAGGCTTATGGGTGGGAATCATGTAGGACTGATATAAATCTTGGGTAAGTGGATATGAAGGCTGATAGGTTTGGTGAGGCTACTTCTCATAAAATTTTAGCCTATCTTCCAAAGATGAAACTAGGCCACTCACATCTAACATCTCACTTGTGAGCCTTTGCTAATTGGCTCTCTCAATAGTTGTTCACTCTCTTTTGACCAACTATAATGCATCTCTCACCTAATGAATAAAATGACTAGGAATATCTTGATCATGTCCCCTTAGTGTGTCAAGATCTGACATGTACTTCTCATATCCCAAAAGTGTTTGCTTGAAGGTTGAAATGGAATGAGTTGAGAAGTGATTAGGTTGACTAGGAGCAAGATATGTAGAAAGATAATTGTATGGATGATACACTTCATGACCAGGCTGATAGGTGTCATATTTGAGCTGGTAAGAATCATATTAGAACTAGTAGGGATCATAACAAGGTTGATATGGAATGACATAAGCTGGATATACCTCACCAACTTGTGTAAAATAGTACTCAACACCAAGGTTTTCCATGGAACTTCATTATGAAACAATAAAAAAAATAATGGTTATCAATAATCTTCAAAAGGAATACCTAGGCTGCTTGACTAGCTGATGTAATTATGGAGTCACCATTGATACTTGGATAAATGCCTCCAAAAGTTGATCATTGAAAGACAACACCAAAAATATTTTAACCTCTTTGACTAAGAGTCCCAATGGGTATGCCAAAAACTATTATCATTTAGATTTACACCCTTTTAGGAGATATCTCACATCTCTTCATCCAAGTGGCATAATTGAAACACCTCTAGACTTGTGGTTAGCCTATGAATGAGGTGAATCTCTAGATAAGGCCAGCTTCCTTGATGTACCAATTTAGATCACTACTACACCTAAACTTTGGTGGGGGGAAGGGAGAGAAAATTTAAATAAACTATCTTAAGTGAGGTGATACTCTAAATAATTTTATGACTTCCAACCAACTGCATGTTATACATGAAACTAAGAGACTAACCAAACATACACTTCTCCAATCTGCATTTTCTCACATCAATATTACATTATGAGGTTATGGATGAATGTTTAGGCTATGAGGACTAGACAATAGGTAATGAATGGAAGTAGTTAGTATATTAACTCACTCAACCCTAACACTTCCTAAACACTTCACATGCCCTATAAGAAGAAGCTTCCTAACTACAAATAGGTGAATGAATGAAATAACAATGCTAAGGAAATAAGTCATCACTAAGAAAAATCAATCATCCAAGTAAACACACTATGAAAAGTTATGGAAGAGGTAAAAATTAGTATTATTATTGATCAAATGGTATTCAAATGAGTAGGGGTTTGCCATACTCAGGTGGAACATAAGTTACAAAGGCCAAAATGGCTAGATCTTATATAACTTGGGAGAGAGAGAGGATAAGAGAGAAGTCCAAAGGTCACATGGAAACTTGTTAGGCTGATAAAATGAGATACATGTGCATGAGAAGATGATGTGGGATGAACCATGCATTTGCATAAAAGACAAGTGGCCATACAAGGAATGAAACTTATGAAAAGAAGCATGAAACTCCTTGTGTTGGTTCAAAAAATTGCATTCATCATCCACACCTATTTAAACATACCAAAAAATATTAGGGATATGTATAATGATTTAAATGAAGGGGAAATTTTTTATACATGACTCTCCATGCATTGGTTGTAATCCTAGTTATTTAGAATCTTCTCAAAATGAGCTATCACCATTTGCAATCTAAATAACTCTTCTTTCCCATGCCTTACACACGTGGTCTCAAATTTTGCTTCAGTTTCTCATGAAAATATGTAAAATTGGGTGCATGACATTTTAAAATTCTCTACATGCCCTTAGAGGTATCAGGAAAACCTTAAAAAGCCATCCACTTGAAGTTCTCACCTTTCTCACTAGCTTGGTCACTATGCCAACTTTGACTGGCTAAGATGAGAGCTATTTTTTGAACACTTAGGAGTTTTTTCAATTAATTAAATGACCATAGTGATTTATCTAAATTCTATATATTCTTTCAAAACTTTTTTTGATCTTTAAATTCCTTCTAGAACCTAAAAAACACACAAAATAGTCAAAAGTACCAGGATTTGTACCCTACCTATACAATTATATACAAATAAAAATTATTGGAAGTATCCTTAATAACTCTTATACAACATAAAATCATCATCCAAAGCAAAATATTGCATTTTATCAGCTTCCCATCCTCATTTCTCTAATCAGGGCCTTAGAAGGATTTAGTAAGGGTTTTAGGCCTATTTTCACTCTTAAGGTTTGTTCATGAAGATTGGATGTTATATTTTTAAAATAATTCCACATATGAATATTTAAAGACCTTAATAAACATCCCTAAACTTATTATATCCCCATGCACAAACTCAAAGGAGATGTGGGCATCCAAAATTATCTTGTCAAGCATGATTCCTCATTTACATAGGCCTAATATTATCTCTCAGCCCAAAAATGGATTCCTAGTTTATCTACAAGATGGAAGATTAAACACACCTATAATTACCTTATAAATATTCTCTAATAGGTTTTAAATCTTATCTCATGATATAATTGAAAATGGTTCTCCATTTGGCTTTAGGCCTAAGCATGTTCAATAGGCCTACCTACAACCCTTGTGGTCTAAGCCATCCAATTGCGCTTATCTGAATTCCAAAAGATTTAAAACCTATGTAATTACCCCAAAAATATTCTTCAAAAATTTATAATTCTCACCTAATTTTATAAGTGAAAATGCCTTTTCATTTGGACTTCTAGGCCTAGCCATGTTTAGTAGGCATGCCTACAAGTTTAAGGGTTTAGAGCACCCTATTAAGTTTAATATTGTTTTCATATGTTTAGATGATTACCTTATGTGTTTTTAAATTCAAAATAACTCTTTTTAATGTCTTATAAACTTTTTAATATTCCTTTTGAATCATTTCCAAAAACCTACCAATTTTGACAAATAGGGAAGTAACCTCTATCTGAGACAAAATAGAGGGTACTTCTCCTATTTTCTCAAATAAAATTAAAATTTTAGAGGCTTATATAGGTATTTAAAGTCTCAATATATAAATTTTTAGTCATTTTTAAAACCATTTTACCTTCCAAAGCTTTGAAAACCAAGACAGACTATGCAAAGGTGAATGTGTGCAAGCCTTTCTCAAGTGGACTATATTTTGCATTATGGAGTATTTTATCTAAATTATTTTAATTTTGAGAGTTACATGAGAATATTATGATAATTATTAAGTAATTTAAAACTAAATTATCACCTTACCCTTATACAAAGTTTCTCATACATCTTTTCTAGCTAAGACTGAATGTATCTCTGACTATGTTTACTCCAAGGTAGCATACCTATAGGTTGAATTGCATGGTTTAACCTCAAAGATAGTGTCAAAAACCTCATATTCTTCCTTTATGTTAATTTTGTGTTGTTTTTACTCACTTTTAATCATTTATATTAATTTATCCTCATCAATAATCCCAAACTTTACTCTCTACACCTCATAGTCAACCACAATTGACTGTGTGGGGTCTTATAGGTGAAAATACATGACATGGGCCTTTATTGCAAGATTTATGTCCTCTTTAAATATTTAAAACCACCCATAATTTTATAAAATTTTATTTCACCTTTAAAAATATAAAACATCACCAATACACCAATTTTAAGTCATTGTCTACCTACCCAGCTGTATGTGCTCATTTTATTATAAGGGGACACCTGTTGGTGTCCATGAAGCTTGAAACACTACATATTAAGATCAAACTAATGATTTACATGTCAATTTTTACATAATTAAATAAATTGGGCCATTAAAAACATGAAGGTATCTTTTCTTTGGTCTTTAGGATGTCAAAAGTCATTCAAAACACAAAACATGTAGATGTTAATGCAAGATTTTAGTGTCTTCATAGGCAACTTTAGGCCTCTCAATTATTATCTTCACCTAGTCATTATTACCTAAAAATATGTATAGTTATTTTAATATTTATTGGATACTTTTAAAACACATTTATAATATTCAAAACACTTGATAAACCTATTTTAAGATATATATAAAAAGGCCTAGAACTCTATTTGCATGTTTTAGGGACTAAATCCCTGAAGTCAGTCATTTGACCTCTTGAAGGTTCTCCTCATTTGGAATGACAACATAGAAAATTTCATGGGTCTTTCATGGTATAAAACACATTAATACCTTTTAAAAAATTCCATCACTTGTTTCCACACTTTAAAATGGCATTTCAACTCTTTGCTAGCACCTATAGGTAGGTGGACATTTTCAAGGTATAAGTAGTAAGTGTGAGGATGGGTAGTTTGTATTTTTTTTTACCCTTTATGAGTTTTATATCCATATAAAAACCTATAAATTTACTAGTCTCACAATAAAAAGCCTTATTATCTCAAATGATACCATTCATCAAGAAATTCTCCATGAGAGCGCATGTAGGTGTGTTTTGGGTTGTATGTAGGCAGACAAGAACATTGGAAAGGATGTATGGATTATGAGCATGTAACATGACCTTACAGAAATTTTAATGTATCATATGGATTCCTTCATCTTATTTAAACTTAAAACAAGTCCAAATTACTTTTTTAAATGTGAATGTAACTCTTGAGAGCACCTGTAGGTGTGTGTCCATGACTGACTGTGTGAAAAAGTTCAATATGAATGCCACAGTCCCCTTTCACACTCTTTGGAGGATTTTAAATGT
>JARHVA010000518.1:2830000-2987500 GCA_037957365.1 Torreya grandis | reverse complement strand
CATAATTTGTATTTCCATCTAACTCTACAATTAATAAAAATTTAAACTGACCTAGTTGTATGAAACTTACAATCTCAAAATGTGGAATAATAGCTTTTCTCCTCTTGGTTAAACTCTTTCTTCGTCTTCCTATCTATCATGTTATCATTTTACTTCCCCTTTTTCTCTTATTATTATTGTTCCCAAAATTTATGCATGTTTTACATGTCTAAGTAACTCTCCTACTATCCTATGAGTTTTTCATCGTGGAAATCCAATTCATCAATGCTCAAACTCATCAATTATTTCTATTAACCTACAGACACTCACCCTAATTTTGGCATGGATGTTATATGAAACCCCCAACCTCTATTAGAGTGAAATCAACTCCATCATCATGGCAATAAAAAACCACCCTAATCCCTTTTGTGATTTTCAAATAATCTAATTTCTTTACCTTTTCAATTTTTGTCATTTTACCAATAAAAATAAACATAATATAATAAAATCATGAAATTTATTTTTAATTAATATGCTTTGGAGTGCATTAACCTTCTTTTTTCCTCCTATACTATGTCATCAAAAAGGGACATTAACAAAATAATCAAATAAAACCACTAACTATTCATACCTCAACCAACTATAATGAAATCAACATTAAGACAACACAAGTTAGTTCCTATAAATATTTTAATAACACAACCAGTCAATTAATAGACTTAACATACTATGAAAATCATGACAAGTGATGTACCCAGTCAATAAAAATAAGTCTAATTTATTTCAAGGATAAACAAGAAAGCAACATTCATCATTTAAGTAAAATTCATATTAACAATCATTTCACCCAAGAAAATTAGCATGTAGTGTGTGTGGTTTGTCTCAATTCTATCAACCCCTAATGTTGGTACATGCAACCCTTCTCCAATGATACTCTCCCTCTATATTTCATATGAGGGTAGGACAATCGTACAATACCCTCAATCAAATAAATAGGTAGTTAGTCTATGATTATAACAATAATCAATATATAAGCATGAATAACCTGTTGTAATGTAAATCATATACAATTGAAATTATAATCAATCATATCATAAAGCATGGTATAAACATATGAAAATGATATCCAACATAATAATTTATCATGGAAAAATAATATAGATATTAAAACTGCAACATGCATACCCATATTAGACATAAAAATTATAATTACAAATCATTAGTTTCATAATCCACTACTAATGCTTAAGTAGTTTTGTAGAGAGGGACTGGATGTGATAGTAGTTTTTATTTCCCAAATTATCTCATCTTGATCTAAGATTTAGGAACTATTTTAGGTCTAACTAACGTATATAAGGTATTTGATACCAAGGTTAGGATTTTATTAATATTGACTTGAATATCATGATTTTTATTGGAAAATACATTTCATGGCAATGATCTTAGCCAAAATATCCTAGTAAGAATAGTGTAACAACTCAAAACATAATGAACACATTAGGATTGGGTGTTGAAGATGAGATCTAATACTACAACATAAGAACCCCTTAGTATAACATCAAAAAAAGATCCCCAAAAACATTTCTCCCCCTCCAAGAAAGATCCAAGTAGTTCCACCAAGGATGGGAATTAAAGCCAATTGATCCCTTAATCCTTAACCAAACTAAACTAAGATGCATAAAACAAAATCCAATAAAGCTTAATTAATTGAAAGAAAGGTATAGATTAAAACACTTTAACATTATCCATTTGCGATATAAAAAATAGATAATAACTTATGTTGTTTTCATAAATAGAACCTATATAACTATATTCAAATTCACTTTCTATTTACATAAGTGAAGGAACCACTCTATCTAAATATTTTAAAATTTCATTTCATTCAAAACACCAAGCCTTAAAGTTAAAAACCCATATCTTCCAAATATAATTCAATAATCACAATGATATAACTCAATGAACATTTAAAATATTATAAAAGGTACAAATGATTACATTTTTCATTACTTTACAAAGAGGGCACAAAAGATTACATTTATCATTCATTTACAAATAAGGTACAAAATATTACATTTCTCATTCCTTTAAAAAAATGGTAATACAAATTACATTTCACATATCTTGACAGGGGGATTCTAATATACAAGATCATCATTCTACATATCAAAGTTTTCCCATTTCAAAATAATAAGTTTACAAATGCTATACAATATTTTAAAAGATAGGTACACATACAAAAATGTAATAACCATCTCAATGTGAGCGCACTAAGATAACACTAGGAGATCATGCCAAAGTCATATTATTGAAATCAAGATAGGGATAATATTATAAAACTGTTTTACCTCTAACCACATAGCTAAATTGGTTCCCTTGTGCACTTCTCACAACTTGTGAATTTCATTAACCTTCATGATAAAGGTATACATAAAAATTAATGTTAGAAGAGATTATCCATCTATACAAGTCATACAACATGCTACCTAACCTAGTGAATTGAAATATATAATGATGAACTAGAAAAATAATGATTACATTCTTGATGTATGCCAAATTTATACATGATTATGGCCATAAGATTATGGATTGGAATGGGTGACCCCTAATGGATCCTCACTGAGAATTGGGCATGTCTGGTAACCCTAAAAACTTGAGAAAATCTTATTATGATTTCATAACAATCCATACCCATTCATATTTATTCATGGTGAAAATTTAAAAAAAAACATTTAGTTTCACAAATTAATTTTCACTATACATTACTCTTGGTTATTAATTTTTCTCATCTAGCCTAATACAAAACTAGTCATTAATTGATCTCTAAAAAAAAACATGGCTCAAAATGTGAATGATATCTGAGAATTATGTAGGTGATAGCATAATTCATCAATGTCCTACACCACTTTGTGAAGCATTATTACCCCTCACTTCATCAAGGATTGTTAAATTCAGTCAAATGAGATTCTAAAGTTCAATTTGAGGTTTACATGATAAAATAGATGTGGAAAGTTTGTGTTACTCATTTGAAGGTACAAAAATAATAGTAATATAAGAAAACATATCCATGCATTTAATCAAGGTGAACATAAGAACCCTATATTTCCATTTCAATATAAACATGCATGTCAAGGTTCAACACTAGCCACAAGAGATTTTCTTATTTTTAACTTTACAAAATGAAATGAAATGAAAATAAGGAGTAATTAATAATATAATTAATCTAATTTTGGTGACTCTATCATGGTCATTTTTCAGAAAAGGTTTCATTATTTATATCGTCAACAACTTATGATGCCACCATAGGTACTAGATAAGTTCATATAAACAAATGGTGGAGTCTTCTTTTATGGTTAAATCCTGATTGTTTCTACAAATCCCATTATATTTTAAATTTTATTTTCATATTTATCCATAGTTCCCTATTCACTTCTCTTCAATTTATCGTTATGTCACTGCCACATATTTACACATTACCAAATTTCATTATTTCCACTTGATCATTATCATGCTACCACATTATCATATTTATATTGGTCATTATATCTCAACATCATATTTTTCATAATTTCATTATCATAATTCCATATATTATATTTTTCATATTCATCACTTTACCATATTATCATTGCTTTATATTAAATAATGGCTTCCATAAATCATCTCATTAAGACCAAATAGTGTGAAATTTATCATTGGTATCATACATAATACTTCATAATATCATTGGTCTCTAAGTCACATTTATACCTTTTTTGTATTTGTTAGATTTAGGTTAGACTACTAAATAAAAATTATGTTAGTCTCATTCAATAATTGAATAACAACAACCTTTTTAGGCTAATAACTGCCATGTAACTATGAATTACTCACAAGAATACTATTAAGTTTTATGCCTACAACTGAGTGTATGTCCTTTTAGTGGACAAAACTATATGAGAAAAAGTAGGTTTAAAATAGTAAATTAAAAAATTGGTTTTCTATATAGGGGATCATTTCCCAATATAGTATTATTTTTAGGGATCCTATTGTTAGTGTATATAATTACTCATGCACTATTATATGGTTTTAAGATTCACTTGTATTATTTTTAGTTCGTGAGTAGGTACTATGAAATAGGATTGTAAAATAGGTTAGTCTCTTTGTTATTATCAAAATATTAAAAAAATTCATAGAATTAACATATTAAGCCTATTACATTGGTTGGGCAATGCCAATGAAAAGAAGAAACATACAAGAAAATCATACCAAAATAATTATACCCTCCAAAAGTGACTTTTATTCATGGATGGTCCATAAATGTGTTTGTGCCTAGTTATGGATCTCATAATTTTTGGCAATGTCATTGGGCAAGTACATCTAACATCTCCTTATGCACCGTTTAGATTGGATTTATGTATGCAAATAGATATAAATGGTTGAAGCTTTTACATAAATTCTACATTATATATTTTTACTAGAAAGCTTCGTTTTATCCATGGTGGTTCTCACATTTATAGGCTAGGAAAATCAATTATGGTTGGATTGAAAATGAGATGAGTGGTCACAAATGAGTTCAATTTTGGAGGGACAAGTAATTAATATTTTGGAGGAAGTGATAAATTAATAGGCATGGCTAGCCTTAATTAGATATTTATCTCCATTAATTCTGGGTGAATGATACTCTTTTGATGATATCATGGTCAAGAAATTTAAATTTTCATTTTTTAAAATTAGATATTCATTAATTTTCCATGGATTTTTCACTTAAGTATTTGATTATATTTGCTTATCTAAGTGATTCTGATTAGAATTTTTTAATTCCTAGAATTTGATTAGTTACCTTGCATTGTTGGTCAAAAACATCAATTTACTAGGTCAAAATTTGATTGGAGATGAATTGGAAAAGGCAATGATTGTGTACAAGGTAATTTATTAATTAGGGACATATTGATGTGAATTATAACTTAGGTATGATGTGTTCAGACTAATTAGAATGTTTCAATAGGTTTGGTCTAGTTTGTGCATTATTGTGGGAAGTTTTTTTGACTTAAAATTTTGACATGGCAGTGGTGAGAATTGAATATCTACATTTTTCCCTATTTTAGAGGGTGAGCTGAGACATTTGGTTGAAGAAATAAATTTTCAAACAAAAATATTACTTTAAAATGATCACAATTAGAATAAATAATTATGTTCCCTTTTCTATTTATTTTAATTGATTTATGAAAAAGAAGGTTCACAAAAATGCCCCAAATAATGTTCGGTAGGCCTAGTATGCCCCCTCAAGTTTAGGGTAGGAAAAAATAATTTTGACTAATGGTCCCTTAAAAAGAATAAAGTGATATGAGACTCATAAATAGAGCCTAAGAATTAGATTAATTATTAGAAAACAATTTGACAAATAGATAAGTGAGGCAAAAATAAGCCTCTTGGGAAGAAAAAGGGTCACAATAGGGGTAGGAGTAAAAATTCAAATTTTAGGTTATAAATGGACCCCTAATGGTGAGAAATAATTCATTTTTACTTACCACTATTGAAATATAGAGATATTGTTTTTGTGCACAAGAAAATTGAATAAATTGGTGAATATCCCTCACCACATGTACCTAAACAAGTGATTGAGAGAGTACTAATGACCATTGGGGAGTGGGGCATCATTAAATACCTTTTTGTGTTTAATTTTTGCATTTATTACATTTATTAGGCCCTATAAACCCATGAAAATGTGAGTTCATCATTTTTTAGAAAATGAAAATGAAGATATCACCAACCTAATTGGTGAATTTAATAGAAAAATAGTAAATTCACCAAAATCTATGAAAATCGCCAAAATGATGATATCACACATTTGGCCAAAAATCACTTGAATGGTGAGACTAATGGTAAAATAATAGAAATGTTATTCAAACAACAAAAACACTAATTAAATATTGGAAATGATTAGTCAACATAATGAGGCAAGGAAATGGTGAGCTCACCCGTAATAGTGAGATCATCTTGCTAATCAGTGGGAACAACTTATAATATAGTGAATTTATAGACCAGTGAGGGGAACAATGAGCTTGCCCTAAAAATGGTGAAAATACCCTATATAATGGTGATATCACCAAAGAAAATTAAGATACCAATAAAAATAGGCAATGACATATTAGAAAGGACAAAATTAGATAGAAGAATAGAATGTTAAGGCCAAAATTAGAAGAAAGTGGTAAAATAAACAACTATAGGAAAAATTTATAAGTGATTGACTTGGTGTGGTTTATATTTGTGATATTCATGAGTGAGTAGGTATAATGACAATGCATGAGTGATGATGATAAGTATTACATCATGTTGATCTCATGACATATGAGGTCACAAGACTTATGGAAGCCACTAACTTATGGCACATATTTAGGATGTTGGTTATATATGTAGACTAGGAATATTTGTTAGCATTAATAGATCATTGGTACTTTGAGACATATACCTTCCACTTACCCATAAGTGAGGTCACAGTCATGTTGGAGGATGTATGGTAAATTTTACAGGTTCCAATTCAAGGGTAGAAGATCTACTAGATGCCCTAGGGTAGGTAAGTTGTTCTAAAGGACTTGATTGGTGTGATGGATATAATCATTACTAAGGGGTATATTTATATTGATACCTTAGAGGACCTAACATAGCCTCTAGTTATTGATCTAGGAGTAGTAGGATAGGTAGTAGTGGTTCCACCATTAGCAGATGCATTAGTACCTAGATATGTTATCATTTTAATGGATTTTATCAATGGTATCCCACTACCTGATAAGAGTGGGAAATTATTATAGATTGGATTCATAAGGGTGATTCAAGGCATGCTTTATTCTACCACATGTTTTTCATTGGGACTAGTTATATTTACCTAGTTATATTGTGACCTACACATGAATGCATATTAGAGAGGTCACAATCTCAGACACAACACCTTTCTCTAGGTCTAGGCTTAAAAGAACATAGATATAGAATAACTTATTATTTAAATATTTTAGTGGGGGGCTGAGAAACCATTGACCTATGGTTAGTTTCATATGGGTGTGGGTCTACAAGGCCACAAGGGTGACTTATATTTCTATCAATGGGTTATTGATGATATGGTAGATGGTGACACTATCTGATGTCCTATACGGCCATTCAATTTAACTAGTTAGAGAATGAACATGTTGTAGTCATATATAATGCAAAAATTTGTAACTTGAGCATGGATAATGACACCCAACACTTAGGTCCCTTTTTCTTACTCTCATGATCCTCATAGGCATCTTTTCACTAATTCTCAGTCATTCATAGCCTTCTAGACTTGATCCTAACTAAGCTAGACCCCTCTTTCCATGATATATCCATCCCCCCAAGTCCCATCTTCTCAGGACAATAACACCACACTATGACTATAATGTCGGTGCCACTCTTTTCCACTTTTAGTGCTCTTGTCCAAGTCCATTTCTAGCCCTAATAATCAATTTATTCTAGTTCACCATCCTTTTCCTTATTAGCCTAATGTGATTACATTCAACCCATGACCAATAGATCCCTATAAAATCATATTCAAATATCATTTGGAAAGGGTTGGAAATTATCACTAAGCAAGGAAGAATACAAGTAAGACTACTCAAGCTATCTTCCCTATTCTCTACATACAACCAACTAACACACTTACAATCTTTATTCAAATCCTTACACCAATCCATAGCCACTTGAAGTACATCTAGTTTAGCATTATGCATCTTGATACACATGATTACACAAAACACATCAAGTGGAGGAACTACATATGACTTGATCCCTCTTCAAATTATTGGTATGTAGACAACATGCCCGTACAAGGTGTATAGATCCATGTCTAGTGAATCTTAAACACATTAACCCCCCTTATTTCTCAAAATTAGCCAAAGCGCAATAGAACATAGGGTTTGAAGAGAAAATATGCTCTATAGGGAGCTATATAGACATCTAACTGCCAAAACTTCATGGACAGTGTCACACAGAATTGTCAAACAAAACCTAAAAAGTTTAGATCCTCAAGATAATAGTAATAGAGGTGGAAAAAAATATTAGTTCCACTCCTATCCACTTTCAATTCTCTTATACAATTATAAAATGAAGACTAGATATCAATTTGTGATAGTGTCCCAGTCCTGTATATTGAATATTAGACCATGTCTTAGTTGTATTAATTAGTTTCTAGCTATGTCTTCTTTTCCATCTCTTATTACTACTTTTATAAAGGCCAAAATTTCAATCTAACTTACACAAATCAATAGCTAAATTATTGCATATTTATTTATTGATTTTACTATTCAAACCCTTTAACTAAATTAGGAATAATACAATAATATTCCCAAAATAGATAAATCATTTGGTGAACCCAACTTACTTCGTTTGTGCATAAAAACCCTAAAAACCCTAGTGTAAATTTCCTACTAATTTTTCTAATTTTTTATTTGCATAATAAAATCATAAATCAACATTAAATTTTGAGATTTCATAGTAATTTTAAAATAAATTTCTTTCAAACCCTAGTTGTCCATACTAGGTCCCAATATTTTCCCAATAATATTCCAATAATTTCTTCATTTTTTTACTATCATATTAAAATCAAAAATTTACCTTAAATTTTAGAATTTCATGGTAATTTTCAAAAATAATTATTTTCTAAAACCCTAGTTGCATCTCCTAGGTCTCTTTAAATCACAAATTTTCCAATAGATTTTTGATTTTTTACTTGCATACCTCACTCAAAAATTCACTTTAAATTTAAAATTTTCATAGAAATTTTTCAGATTAATCATCTTTCAAACTCTAGTTGTATACACTAGGTCTCATTGCTTCTTAAGGTATCACCTTACATGTTTGTGTTTTTTGTATCCTTTTTATTTAATTTCTAGTTAACTATGTTTAGGACTTTACATTTCCTATATTTAGTACTTTCATTTTCTATCACTTTGTCTATTACAAATTATTGTAAAAACTTCAATCAAATCTCAAATTATTTTCCTAATTTAACAATGGCCTAATATATCAGTTTTGATGCAATTGATAAAAGGGAACTTTAATAACTTTTAATTAAACACCTTGGCATGCAAGATGACATGCTTAAAATAATACAAGAAGATCAAAAAAGAGTGAACAATGGTCAATCTTCCTAAACCATGGAGCAACTAGTTACAAGTGACACTATGGGGGCAACTATGTCTCAATAACCCCCTATGGTAGCCCAAGCTACCTCTATGCCACCAACCACAACTAGTACATCTTTGTCTCCTGATGTGGCAGCCCTTGTGCAAAAGATAAAATCTCTTCAATCTAAGGTGATACATATTGAGCAAGGTACCTCTATACCTACACAAGATTTTGATTCTTTTTCTCTATTATATACACCATTGACACAACACATTGCTTCTACACCCTTGCCATAAGGTTTTGTTCAACCCAAGCTTACTCTATATGATGATAAGGGTGATCCAAAGACACCTTTAAGAGATTCTCACGTAGCATACTTGTACTATGTACCAAATGACTTACTACTTACCAAGTTATTTCTATGGAGCCTAAAGGACTATGCTTTACAATAGTTCTATAGTCTACCAAATCAACTAGTCAACACATTCAATCACTTAGCTAACATGTTCCTAGCTCATTTCAGCATTAACATTGGTGATAAGGTTTTATATGCCCAAGTTGCACAACAAAAATAAAGGTCAAATGAGCATCTCAAAAATTATGTTCTCTAATATAAGACTATTTTGGCTAATATGACTAGCCCCATGGCCAATAAAGAGTTACAAGATCTCTTAAAATAGAGTCTTCTACCAGATTTGCACGAAACAATTATGTTTAAAAGATTTTCTTCCTTCACTGAATTGTGTCACACACTAAAGGAAAGATAATTCAAGCTAATTTCAATGGAAAAATTAAAGTACACAAGTATCTCAAAAATAAAAAATAAGAGTAACAACAAAGTCCCATACAAAGTCAAGGTTAGTGATAACAAGAGTCAGAATCAACTAATAGTTAATGTGGCTTCTAAACCCCCTCAACAAGTGGTTTTATCATCACCTCCTTAGTGAACCTTCACTAATCTACTAGTTTCTCCAACTAAAGTTTTATAGAAACTATTAGAATGTAACATCATATCTTTCTATCCTATTTAGGAAGTTGACCCAATAAATCCTCTTCCATGAGCATATGATCAGCATGCATTTCGTGAATTTCATAGGGCACTAAGACAAAAAAAATAGATGCATCTATTTGAGATACAAGATATAGGAATTGATATATGGCAATCATATCAATTTTAAAACTTTAGTTGAGCCTCCTTAGGCAAATCAAACATAGGATAAAGCTTTGAAAAATTTATTAGATGCCTTTTCATATCATTCTGAATAAGAGACAATGGACACATTAGGGGTTAACCATGCATATCATTCACATTTTCCACTAGATACATACAAGGCACCTTCATTTGAGACACATACTTTGAGAAACATGATTTGTGTATACAATTCTAGAGTTCTATCTAGACTTTTTATCTCCTTCTCAGAGCAAGAGATTGTAAAGGATGATTCAGATTATCATGCACTCTTTATTAGAGCTTACATTCATAATCATCCTATTCATAGTGTTCTCATAGATAATGGATCCAATGTGAATATGTGCACTATGACATTATTACAACATGTGGGATATTCTAAGTAGGATATTACCTTGATAGACATAGTTATCAATAGATTCAATGGGCATATACAGATTTCAATGGGTGAAATCATACTTCGTTTATAGGTTGGTCCAACACATGTGGCCACACCATTCACTAATGTTTCCAATGTAGGAATCTTTGATATGTTACTTGGTCAATCATGGATCCAAAAACTTTGAAAAATAGCTTATACAGTTCAAAGATGCATAAAATCCATTCACACTAATCAAGTTATGATAGTTGGTAGAGTTCCATATGAGTTACCACTCCCCACTTTGGATCTATCATCTACTTTGCAGTTACTAGTTTTAATTTTTCCACCAATTTTAGTTTTGCCACTAGTTATAGTTCCTCCTCTAGTTTTGATTTGAACATAATTGAGGCATCCATCACTAGTATAGAGAGTTCATACACCTCCACAGCTTTAGGATTCTAAATAGCTTCTAGCTATAGTTTTACACCTAGGGTAGTATCATTGAGATCTCATGAATCTACTCATTGAGCATATCTTTAGATAACTTTTCTTACTACTAGATAGGTCCTTAAGATCCCTACGGTTGCATCCACTTATTAGAGTTATAGGGGGAACCCAAATTTGGTTTCTACTTTAGATATTTTAAAGCATTTACAACATATATAACTTTTAGAGCCATAATCTTAGCATTTTCATCATGCTTCATGATCATGCATGATTCCTCTCCTTGATACAGGACACCATCATAGGGAGTCTCCCATGAGACTCATCAGTTAGTATAATTATTTCCTAGCTTACCTATACATAGTTTCTTATTCTTCATTATACATAGCTTATATCAAAAATTCAAAAACATTCAAACATTTCAAAATATAAAAATATGCAAATAATTAAAAAACACCAAATATATTTTGATTGTATGCATCATCCATGATTTAAATTTCTACTATCATGTTAGACTTACATCTATTGTTTTATGCTATTATTTGTCAATTTATCTACATTACCATGCTTCACTTGATCTCCTTTGAATGTGTGCAGTGACATCTAGCTCTTTGATTGCTTCACTCTACCCATTGAAGGGGAATCCTACTTTTACATTGAGACATACATCGATATACATACCCATTGGGGGTATCTTCTACATGACTATACCATCCAATTTATTTCATTCCTACACCACACACTCCAGTTATCATGTTGATGTACATTACTTACTAGCTTACATAGATTACTCTATCAACACTCACTAGAATATAACACTTAAATATTTCTTAGCATATACCTAGTCTTATATTAACATGTCTTGCACACTTTCACTTCTTGATTTGATTAGTTAGGTTTAATTATATTTCAAGTTATTATATGCTTTCCTTTCTTACTTTGCATAGCTAGATATGATTGCATTTCTTAGTTCTTATTTGTCTCTTGTATGTGGCTTAGGAAATTTTCCAATGTCCTTTACTTCTATTCATGTATGTGCCTTAAGATATTTTATAATGTCCTTTGCCTATACTCTTCTATGTGATTGTGGCTTCTACACCAACTTTACCTTTTTCAGTTATGTGTATGTGGCATTTGAACATGCCTTATATGCTTGCCTTTTAGTATGAGTGACATATGCCCATGTCCCTTGTTTGTGTGGCCCATTGGCCACCCTTGTATGCTTCTTGCTTTAGCCTTGTGTGTTTGTTTCTTGTTTACATTTTTTTCAATGCCATGATCCACATCATGCATTATATTGATTTCTTAGATGACATGATGGACATCATGCTCCATCCCTCTAATTTACAAATAGCTAGACTATCATTTCTAGTTTAATACATTTCACATTTTATTACATTGTTATATCCATCTAGGCATACCCCTATCGATCTAATAATCTATCAACACAAATCATGCTATATCTTAAGATATCTTGTCAATTATCATTATTATATCATGTAGTTTTACAACATAACACACTTGTAGGGATATTTATTCTGAGGGTAGTCATTATAGGGTCTTCATTCCTACCCTTTGAATAGGGGGCAACAAATAGTGATTTTGTCACAGAGATCAAAGCTCTTAATGGTAAAAAAAGTAGCATTCAACACACCCAGAATAGTAACTAGACACCAAAATAGTCATAATAGACCAAAGAGATAGTGAGAATATCAGAAAAGTTACCAAATTTGGCCTAAGGAAACATTTCCCAACTTGGAATATAATTTTTGTTCTGTTAGTGTCCAATTTTGGTGCTCTTATCCAAACAACAAAAAAACTAGACTTTTCAGAAGTAGGCAAAAAAATAGGTTTAGCTACAATTTTACATAGCCAAACTAGTTTAGAATCATTAGTTTTTAGTACATTTTAACTCAGAGAAACTAGATATAGGTGGAATAATGTGTAGTATGATGGCTCTCACTTCCATTTTTAGACATGATAGTTGATATAAATTCTAAAACAGAATCCATGTTTCAAACACTAGTGACTGGGGGTGATGTGTGTGAACATTTATTTTCTTTTCCTTTCTAAGTTTAGTATTACCCAGGCATTCTCCGTATTTATGTAACTTATTTCATATGTAGGTGGTTGGAATCATTTTTTAATGGCTTTCATATAAGCCTAACTTCCACATTCCCAAGTTCCTAAGTTCTTGAGTGGCTTTAATATAAGCCTAGTGCACCAGTTTTGGAGTGGCTTTCATACAAGCCTAATCTCTATCTTTTAGAGTGGCTAAGAGTGGCCCAATTTCTAGCATACATTCATCTATTCATACCATAATTTTCAAATTACATATCATTTATGGGGTTTAATGACAATCTCATATGACACATATTTCATACTGGTATTAGTTTATAGCTTCATTTCATGGGGCAATGATGGAGCCAAAGGACTAGATAGCCTTTGTATTCTTGATCCACCTATTTAGAGGAATTGGACAGACAATATAAACATTGATCAACACATGCATGATCACCTAGACTCACTTAGTCAGTGATGATGGATCTAAAGGGCCAGCCTTTGCATTCTTGAGCCACTCTCAAGGAATTGAGCACTCAACTCCATTGGTGATATTACTCTTGGTATAACATCATCTAGAATTAATCAACATCACTCAAGATCACAATAGGTTTTATATTGGTCCATGTACCTAGTGAGGTGTATTCATTCCTTTCTCTTCCTCTCTCTCTTACCCAGCTTTGTACATTCTTATTTTAGATATAGTCTATCTAGTAAGAACTAATCTACTTTTTTTTTCTTGTACATTTACACTTTACAATGTGCTCTCTCTATGCACACCCAAAATCACATAGTTTCATGAGATTCACCATTATAGGTAAGTTCAAGTACACTTTATATTTTTATTTTATCCTAGTATTTTGCTTTGCTACATCACTCAAATAAAGTAGGGGCAAATGTAGTCATATAAAATACAATAATTGGTAACTTGAGTATGGTAAATGATACCCAACCCTTATGTCCATCTTGTTTTCTCTCATGACCCTCATAGGAATCTTTTCACTAATTCCCAATCATCTATAGCCTTCTAGACATGATCCCAACTGAGCTAGACCCCTCTTTCCATGACAAATCCATCCCCTTAGGTCTTGTCTACTTAGAATAATAGTTCCACACTAAGACAATAGTGCCATACTAGTGCCACTCCTATAAACTTTTGGTGCTCTTGTCCAAGTATATTTCTATCCCTAATAGTCAATTTCTTCTAGATCCCCATCCTTCTCATTGTTGGCCTAACATGAGTACATTCAACCCATGACCAATAGATCCCTATAAAATCCCATTCAAAGATCATTTGGAAAAGGTTGAAAATTATCACTAAGAAAGAAATAATATAAGACTACTCAAGAAATCTTCCCTATTCTCTGCATATAGGTAGCCAACACACTTAAAAGCTTATTTAAATCCTTACACTAGTCCATAGCCACCTCAAGTACATCTAGTTTAGAATTTTTTATCTTCATACACATAATTTCACAAAGCACATAAAGTGAGAGAACTACATATGGTGTGATACCTCTTTAGAGTATCGGTATGTAGGTAGCATGCCCACAAAAGGGGTGTGGATCCACATCTGGTGAATCTTACACACACTAAACCCACCCCCCCTCTTTCTCAAAATTGGTCAAAGCATAATGGAACATAGGGTTTGAAGATAAAATCTACTCTACAAGGAGCTCTACATACATCTAACTATTGAAACTTCATGGATAGGGTCACAAAGACCTAGCAAATAAAACCCAAAAAGCTTAGATCCTCAAGACAATAATGCTAAATGTGGACCATAGTATCGGTACCACTCCTATCCACTTTCAACACTCCTATCCAATTACAAAATGAAGACTAGATCTTAGTTTTTGATAGTGTTCCAGTCCTACACAATAAATATCAGACCTTGTCTCAGTTGTATCAGTTAGTTTCCGGTTAAGTCTTCTTTTCTATCTCTTATTACTATTTTTAGAAAGGTCAAAATTACAATCTAATTTACACAAATCAGTATCTTAATTATTGCATATTTATTTACTAATTTTACTACTTAGACCCTTTAACTAAATTAGGAATAATACACTAATATTCACAAAATAGATAAATCACATGTCATGAAATATATGTTGTCACCTTATTAAATTACTAGTCAACACAATTTCATTATAGATAGGTACATACCTAAATAAGTACAATTATAGATTGGTCTCTAGTAGGATGTTCCTAATAGACTACATTACTTCATGTATGTGACTTAGGATATTAAGTTTTTATGGCTACCAGTGTTGATTTCCCATATGACTACCAGCTTTGATATGATACAACCTATAAATTTGGCCTATATAATAGAACTTGTAGATTTTGGCATGATATACACCTATGCAACTTGATGGGTAGGATTCAGACCTATTCAATTGACTATACCTAGCCCCAATAGTCTGGATTGCATAAGAGAGTAGTGAAATAGATGCATCACTTCCATAATGGTAGTTACAAGTATAGGCACAAGTTTTGGGATAGGGTCCCACAAATTAGCTGATAACTTAGGCTATCTAATAAACAATTGTTCAGGTTGCTATATAATGACATGTGTAATAGGTTACTCATATTTTGGTACAACATGTGGCACAAATTACCCACTTGGTTAGATATTCATGCTTGGATTTTAAGGATAGTCAAGGTAGAGAGGGATATGGAGATGGAGATGGTGGATAGGGTCCTCCATTAGATACAAATATGGTCAAGGTGGTAATTATAGGTACAGGTGAGGTAGAGACCTCAGGTACAAGAATAGGAGATGTAACGACCTTATGTATAGGCACATGAGAGGTTGAGACCTCTAGTATAGGTATATAAGAGGTAGGTGCCTTTGGTATAGGCATAAGATAGGTAGGGGCCTCTAGTATAGGTACAAAGGAGGTAAGGGCCTCAATACTACTAGGTCAAGTGAGGATTAGGCTATGATTAATAAGATCTAATATGAGATTATAGTGATATTAGTTGAAATAGATAGCCTATACTAGGATGTAGTTGGGCTATGGGATGAGTTGGTGACAACTCAAGGTGAGACTATCAAAATATAGGGTATCATTATAGAGCAAGATACTAAGATTAAAACATTGACATGCTAGGTTGCCCAGTTGATAGCCATCTAGGGCCAACTTACCATGCAAGATTTTGAACTAGTTACAATGGTGAGTGAGCAATATAGGGCTTGTGTAGATCAGGACATGGTCGAACATGATGTCTAGAGGCTTTATGATCAGTTAATAGAGGCTTAAAATATTTTGATTGCTCACGGCTTGGAAAAATCACTTTAGTATGTAATCCATGGCAAGGTTGATGCCCTTTATGCAAATGATAACACCCTTCATGTGAAGGATGAGTTCACCTACTATTATAGCTTATAATAGTCATTTATTCCATAAGAGGGTGGTGTACCTTTCTATAGGGAGTATATGAGGACTCAGAGGACCAACTAGACTTGTATATCCTAGTATACTATAATATCAAAGTAGTTAGTGGCATAGTTAGTACCTTAATGGGAATTGATGGATCCATCACCACCTTCACCACCTCTAAGCATAAGTCAGAGTTTTGATTAGATTTTCTCTAGAGATGGGGTTAGTTAGAGATAAGATTGTAATTATAGCTCCATATTTTTGTACATGAAATTTATATATTCTCACAATGTATAAAAATTTGATTTTGAGATATATATGACATTCATTTTGTCTCATGGATATTGTACATGGACTATTAATATTATTTTTTGATGTTTTTTCTTTTACACTAATGCAATGTTATATGTAGATTATTTGACTATAATATGGATATTGATGTATATTTATTTACCAAGATTCTATTATTGACTTTACTACCTCATTTTTCACTTGTTTTTATTTGATGGATGTACATGTAATATGAATAGATGTTATACTCCTATTTTAGGAGATGTACATACTTACTTAACATAGATATAAACCTATTATTTTTAAATTATGTTTATGTGACATGGTAAATGAAATTACATTGTGTTCATGCATAGGATAGGTTGGTAGTACATTCAGAGACATATTTTGTCTTCACATTTCTATGTAATATCTTTAAAACTTGGTATTTAATTTTACCATTGAGATTATGCATCATAAATATATATATATAACCTATAATAACATTGTTGACAATTATGCATGGACTAGATCAAATGTGAATATTTACAACTCAAAAAATGTTAAATATAAAAACCTAATTTGAAAACATAACCCATTTAAACATAAAATAGAGAATAAAAGAGTTAAAGTATAAGATGTAAACAACTAAAATACAAGATATTAAATATCAAGACTTAAGTGTCAAACATAATAGACCAAACACAACAAGCAATAAAAATAGTCTAAACACAAAATGTAACCAACTTAAAATTAAGATATGAATCATCAAGACTTAAGTGGAAACAAAATGTACTTAAACGCAAACAAAAAACTCAAAAAAATAAACAATATAAGTAAACAAAGAAACAAAATAAACAAACAATATAAACAAAAAAATAAACATGCATAAATAAAATAGAAAAATAATTGAGTTATCAAAAATTTATGCATGTGTAATGAATAAGGTGTTATGCTTTGGATATTATGACACTATGATAAGGGGATAATGACACAATTTTAACAATAGTGGGAATATAATAAGAGGAAAGGGGTGGATCCAAATTCCCCAAGGCAAGGGGACATTTCCTAAATAGTCCTATGGAATTTATAACAAATGTAGTTTTTGAAGGGATATGAGATATATTACAAGTAGGTACATGATGATAGAGGAGAAATATTAAAGTTATACTCATAAAAAAATGAGAGCATTAGATAATTGGTTAGTCCCAAAATGGTGAGAGCATTATAAAATGGCTACTTGAGAATGAAAATTGGTGAAGTATGAGTTTGAATGAAGAGTGTAAACAAAGAGTGGTCGAGCTAACATGAGATGCCCCATATATCCAAGCACTACCCACATAGTTTGTATGGACCTCAGGCTGATGAAGTTCACCCAAAAATGGGAGGATAATGAATGTTATGGTAATGAGGATATGAAATGAATTGGACTAGATAAGAGGTTATATCCCAAAACATTTTTGGGGCTTTATATCTCATATGGAAATTATAAGACAATTTTCATGATTTTGTAATTTTTAAGGTTTTACATACATTTTTTCAATGTTTTTTGGTTTTTTAGAATAAGGAAAGAAAGGTAATATGTTCAAATGTAAAAAAACCTATCTATAAAAGGACACTCACCCTTAGGTAGATGCTCAAACAATAGCTAAATTGATTGCAATGATGTGGACCACAAACCAACAATAGAATTTGAGGCACTAGGAGATACCATCCACCAACAAGATTGGAATAAAATTGACATGAGGGGATACCATGATCTTATCTCCATTTTTGGCCAATAATACCCAATTCTAAGGAGTTTATTGGGTAAGATCAAGCCACTAGTGTGGGCCCCATAAGTTCTTTCATGTACATCCTTAAATGATAATTTATATTCTCATGAAGATAAACAATGATCATATCCCCTGTAATAAAGCATATTTATGAGAAAGGCATATTGGGTGGTTTTATGGATTAAGGATTTATGTTGGGTTCATGATAGGCCTAGAGGAATAATTTGATCATGGAGGTAAGTGTATAGGTCTTGGTGCCAAGATATATTAGGACTAGAAATATCACATACCATCTCAAAATTTGGGAGAACATGTGGTGGCTAGATAAGGTTATCAAAGAAAAATTGATATTCTCAGACACTGGTAGCCATTGATACCATAGACCCAATGGTCACCATTACATCTGCTAATTTTTTGTTGGCCCTAGGTATTTTTTCAAATTAAAGAGTATCAAAATGAATCTTGAGTTTGTCAACCATACTCTTTAATGTATAAGTTTCTCATCTCTAGTTTTGTACTAGTTTATATCCTAATTAATGATCAATTGGGAATATTGATATACCATTAACTATTGAATAATCCATTGTATGGTGAGATGGATTCTTGTAATGATTGATTCATACTAAAACATGTTGTTAGTGTAATGGAAGACAATATTGAATACCTTGGGAATGAGCTATCCCTATGGTGTGATGAACAAGATATCATCCCTAGATCTATGGGATGTGAATGAACCATCAAAATATAATGTCCACTATTTGAACTCAATAACTACTACTTCCCAAGTCAAAATTAACTTGTCTAGGAAATTAAAGGTAAGTGGTTGCATATCTAGTATAAGGGCTTTATCAAGCTGATCTATAAGAAATTTTTCTAGTCAAATTCACTTATCAACATTACCCATTTGGCCATATAACCTATCAAATTGGATTTAAATAATAAATATTTGAGTAGATCAATCTTGGATATAATACTGATCTTGTTATTGAGCATGTAGTGACACAACTTCTATGAAGTGAACACCTTTATCAAACAAACCTTTTCAATTGGTGTATAGTTGATGTCATATGTTACGATTGTCCTTCTCAAAAAATAGACTACACATTCTTTGTCTTGATCACCATATTGAGCTATAAGTACCCCTAGGACATGCTCTATTATAGATTTTTAGAGTAGTAATGATCTTCCTGTCATATGTGTCATCAATATTGGTAGGTTGGCCAAGTAGCTATTCAATTATTCAAATCCCTAGTAGAAACTAGAATACCATTGAAAAGATACACCTTTCTTTAAAAGGTGATTAAAAAGATGCACCTAATAACTAATTTGGAAATAAATTGATGATTAGACTATATTTTTCCTTATAGACTACAAATATATTTTAGAGTAATAGGAGGCATTTCCATAATGGCATTGACCTTATCTCAAATATAATGCCTTGTTGTGACATAATGAATCCTAGTAATTTTTTTGAATTGATGCCAAAGCTAAACTTATTAGGATTGAGGCACACCTTTTATTCAAGAAGTCTCTCAAATATTCTTCATAGAACATCATGATTCTTACATATGTCTTGTATTTGATGAATATGTCATCCACATAGTCTAAAACAATGGCATGCATCATGTCATAGAAGATGATAGTCATGGCATGTTGATAGGTGGTCCTAGCATTCTTCAATCCAAATGAAATGACTTGATAGCAAAATGTCCCCCATATAGTGGTTAACATTGTCTTGTGTTGGTCCTCAGGTATAATTTTGATCTAGTTATACCCTAAAAAGACATCCTTAGGACATGCATTGTTAATATATCTAGAATCATTACACAAGAAAATGCCTTAAGGATTTTCTTTTATTGACACAATGTTTGAGATCCATTCTAAGTGATCCAAGGGTCTAATGAATATTGCTCCTAATAGTTTATCTAAATCTTTCTTAACAAGTGAAACAATACACAGATGTAATTTCCATAGCTTTTGTTTGATTGGCTTGGAATTTGGATGTATAATGAGTTGATTTAATACTAGTTTTGGGTCTAAGATCAACATTTTAGAATAGGACCAGGAAAATATATCAATGAAGTCCTTGAGAATAGTAATAATGAACTCACATTCCTTAGTAGTGAGGGATACACCTAAGTAAATTATTTTTGGTTCATCAGAGGTATTGATGTTCTCCTTCATGGTATCTTGTACAAGGATTTTATAACCATCTTCAATAATAATAGGTACAGATCGAAACTGGTCTTGTTATGCTACTTATGAGCCATAGGGTTCACCCATATAAAAAGAATCAGAATCTACCATTTTTGGCAGTGGCCAATTGAGGAATTGATTTGAAAAGTCATGTATCAATTATGTGAATATTATATGCTCTTCCTCACTAATATGAGACCTAATTGAAAAGCTTGGACTTGGAGAACATTAAGATTATTGACGAGATGATCAAACTTCCCCATATAAGGGTTCCTAAAACATGTTTTCACCCATGGACTTGTCATTATATTTACTTTTTTCCTGATCCAAAGGTGCCTCTAAGAAGTTTTCACTAGAGGATCTCAATTTTTTACTTTGTTTATGACCAAGGAAGTTTACCTGCTCTCCAAAGTAGGTGACAAGGTCTAATTTGAGGTTAAAAACTTTTTTATGATCACCAACTAGTAATCCATCTCTTAAACCAATTAATTTAGTGATGGATTATTCATTCTGGTATAATCAAATCTTGTTGGTCCCAATTGATTAGGCTAGAATGGTGGAGGGAAAGAGGATAACTAGCTATAATGGTAAGTATGGAATTGTTATTAAAGAGGTTTGTGTTACTAATATCACTATAGATATTATAATTGGATGTTGCATCACTTTTAGGAATCTATTTATTGGTCTATGAAGTGGTATCACTCTCAAAATATATGGGGTCAACCCCAAGTAATGTGAATCCAAGACCTTTATTTCATACATGTTGTCATGGGTATAGGTTCAAGAATTCCTTGTGGTTTTTCACCCAGACCTTTTCCCTCATAGTATTGATTATCCATAATCCTATTAGGAATGGGGTACTTAGTGTTTTGATATCAAGTAGAAAATACATCACCATATAACCAATCTCCTTTAGAACTAGTGGCTTGATCATGATTCGATGATGTGTCTTTTACAATAATGAGTGGTTGTTGTAGAGTGGACTTGGATTTCTTTTTCTAGATCATGTTGGTCTTACAAAGGATAGGTTTGGGCCTTTTATAAGATTTAGGTTATTTGGTTAATTTACTGACATGAAAATCATCTTAAATGCAATATGTGGCTATATTGGCCTTCCAATGGTAAAGTGAATAGAAATTGATTTAGGTGGTGGATGTGAGGTCATAAGGGTAAATATAATTAGACTTGGGAGTTTTGGGAACTTTTCCTTTATTTTTTGGCCTACATAATCATTAATTAGATAATTTATAGTTCCCATACTCAGCCTTTAGGATTTTATAATACAAATATGGCTATAAATCACTAAGAATAGTGACCTCTAATCCTAAATGAGGGGATTTAAGGTAGTGGTGTAAGGTGGAAGGAATTACTCATACATCATGGATCCAAAGATGAACATAAATCATATTATAGTGTAAATTCAATGTTAATTACATGGCACAAGGTGTTGTGGGTAATAGGCCCAACAATGATAGGTAAATAAATGGTGATGGAATAATATCTTTCTACATTGTCATAATATTTAATTATGATAATAAATGGCTACATGTCCATTACTGTATATCCAAACATTTGGACAAACTTAAATAAAGTGATGTTTGACCCTGAACAATTGTCTATAAGAACCCATTTGATATTATGGTGGGAAATGATGGATTTGATATACAGTAGATTATTGTGAAGGGGACCAAGAGATGACATATCAATTTGATAAAATGTGAGTTGCTAACCTAGGGATAAATGTCCCACCAATGTTTATAATTGGGATGTATCAATACCATTAGGAACCTTGGTTGGAGAAATTCATTTAACATCATATGATGAACTTCAAACATACGCAAGAGATCTAAGATAGAAATATGTGCAAGCAGTTTACTTTGCTGCTCATTAATATTATATGGTTTTTTTTTTGAATCATTGCTTAGATTTTAGTCAGAGATATAACTAATTCTAGGACACAATGGGAGGTCTAGTTTCCCAAAAAATAAAACCAAAATATAGAGTTAAACCTTCAACCCTAAAAAACCCCTTAAAATAGAGTGGATCTTAATAAATAAACAAATTGAAATTTTGAAATTAAAATGCTTAAACCAACCTTCTATCAAGATAAAAATAAATAATTAGGAACCTAAAATCACTACCACTCTAGCCTATTGATCATACTTTTGTTATTTGCATGCATCTACCTTTACTAGACAACAATGATTCCATTATCCTTTAAGTGCTACCAAGGATAGAATTCTTAGCATTCAACTAAAGTCTTTGTACTTCTATTTTCTTTCCTTTGTTCCCTTTCAATTTAAAATTAGGATTCTTCATTTCATTGAAGATTTGAGTAATAGAGAGAACACCCTTGTTAAATAGTTCTCCTTCTTCATCCTCCTCATCATTTTCCTCTACTTTTAAAACTTCTTTCTCTACGTCATCTTCCCCAACCTCTTCCTCTTCTTCCAATATTTCCTTCTCAAGTGGGATTTCAAATATAGGAAGAATATTATCCAAGCCCTCTAGCTCAAATTCCATAGCCTTATCTACCTTACCCAGTTTAGAAGAAAAAAGTTGTCTAGAAACTAGATTAATCAACTATTCTTCTACCTTCAAAATTTTTCTCTTAAAAGATTTAATCTAAACTTCCTAAGGGGATACTAAATTAGGGACCTTAGCTAAGACCATATTTGAAGAAAAAAAAAGTGATTAACTATAACATGATTTAGACAACCAACCTTCCTAACCCATTTTTGAACAAAAGCTAAATGAGAACCTTTAAAACCCTTCTTAGGACAAGCTAAAATCTTATGATCAAATTTGTTACAGTTGAAGCATCTGAAAAGTAATCCTTCATAATTAGAAAATTGAGACCAAAAACCTTGGGAGGAGGTGATTTTTACTAAATGATGCAGGGGTTTAGATAGGTCAACCATCACATAGGCTCTAATAAAATTCAAGTTAACTATAATATTTTCATCAATTTTAACAAAAACTCTCAATTTACTCACCAGCTATTGAAAAAGATCAGTATCATGAAAATATAAGGGAAGATTATAATATATTACCCATATCAGAGATTAAGTAATAACTATAAAAATAGGGTCAAATAAAGGAGCCTAAGGATAGAAAAAAACTCCCTATTTTCCTAAAAATTAGGGTTCTTAGTCCACACAAAATATTTCTCTATTGGTGAATGAAACTAAATCCATTAGAAAGCATGGAAATAGCAAGGGTTTTGAGATATGGCCATGAATTTGATACCCTAAATATCTTCCCAGGATGGATGTTTTCTAACACATATGCCTATCAATGATCTATTGCCCCTTTCCACCTCCACTATAGAGGTTTTAGAATCTAATATTACCAGAATAGGTGGAGACTAAAAAAAATTAATGGAACATCACCAAGGAAATCTATCTCTAGGTCTTTAGTCTAAGAAAAAATTGAATCTAGATTCCCCTTAAAACCCTCTTCACCTTTTATTTCCCTTTCTAAGAGATTATTTGAAGGGAGCTAGTTTCCAAAAACTAGAGTTAGATTAGACCAAGGAAAAGCCTTAAGAATAACCTCTTTACAAAATGAACCACATGAATGAAAAGGACTAGAATTATTAATTTAGTTTGAAAACATTATAGCTTTATCTAAAACCCTAACCAATTCTATTGAATCACCATCTTCATTATCCTTGCTACTATGTTCCACATTGGATAATTCTGTAAATTCACTCTGTTAGAAACCAAAAGGATCTTCCAAGGGATCAAAACTTGATAAAAACCTCTTGTTAAAAGAATTTTGATCAGAAGTAAGAGTTGAATGGTGACCCCTACTTTGACTATGTCTCACTATAGCCCCATGCTCCACCTGATATGCCCTAGCCATAGCTTCCCCTTTGACCTTGCTACCAACAGTTTCTCTCCCCTTTCCTACCTCTTAAGAAGACTGTAGGACCTTGAGCTACTTATAGACCTCCTTATCTAGATCTGACTCCTCTGGGTTCACCATGGCCTTCTCCTCAGCTAACCCTTGCTCTTTATTTCCACTACCTCCTCACTATGTCATGCCCATCACTGCCTTAACTATTTTCACCATCCAACTTTAAGATTCATAGAATATGGCTTATTAGTATAACGGCAAGGTGGTTTATATTTCAACAAGATAGTGTCCTAATTAGAATTATAATTAACATTAGAAGGTGGAAAAGGAACTTGAAGGGTAACTCTTGGACATCTAGTTATGACTGTATAATTTTAAGTTGGGAAAGAGTTACTTGAAATAGAATAATTTGATGGGGGTCTAGGGATAATAATTATTGATGGTAGAGGTGCAATGGAATTGGTATGACCTATGTTATCATTACATATAAACAAAGGAGATGGTACCAAAATAATAAGGCTAACACTCTATCAAGTGTTAGATGGTTTATGAGGCATGTATTTTATAGTAGTGATGTAGTTCTTTGGAATACACCATACAACATCAATGTAGTCATATGTTACACTTTTATATCCAACTTGGTTTGTTTGTTGTCAGGATCTTGATTATGGTTGGCCTGGTTATAATTTTGGCCTTGTCTTTATTCTTGGTTTTAGCCTTATCCTTTGTTATGATTGTTCTATTTTTGTTTATTGTTATGCTTGGGAAATGGGTTATTATAGATTCCCATCACCTAGTTAGTGTTGGGTATTATTTTATCTAACTTTATTTCCCCATTTTAAATTGAATCTTCAATTAGGTGTCTTAATTTCACACACATAAATCAAATGACCAAACATACGATGATAATCACAATACTAATTATCATGATACCATGTTGGCTTAGGATGGCCCTATGTAAAGGTTTTTAGATTAGGCCAAACAATCATATTATCTATTGCCAATTTTTGAAACATAGCCTTAATGGGATCCCTAATGTCACTAAAGAATTTGTCTTTATAGTATCCTCATCATGGGAAATCTCTTTGAATTTTGAGGTGAGGGTTAGGTGTGGTATTTGGACATGTGGTGATTATACTCTTTGTACATGTATCACCTCTATAATACCATTCCTAACCATGTTCTTATTTGTTATGGTCTTCATTTTCTTAGCTGTATTAGTCTGAGTTGGTATTTGATTTTTGCTCATCACTTGATTTTTTTTAACACTTGGCTAATTATCTCTTCAAATGTATTGGCACAATGAACTCTCAAATTGTGTTCAACTTTAACATTTAGGTTTTTATGTCAAAATACATGCTAATTGCTCATCTAAAAAATTACGTGAAAAATATTAGCTAGGTATCTTCAAAATTGTAAATATTTTGAAAAAAATTCTTATCCTTGTTACTTGGCATTACACAAATATACTACTATTAGCTCATACTCTATGTTGTATAAGCAGTTGAATTTTTTTCTAATAGATCATCGAAATTGGTTACTGACCCTTTTGGTAGTTTTAGAAGCCACTCAAAATCTTTTCAACCCAAAATAGTTGCAAAAAAGTATTAAAAATATATATTATTTGATGAAAATCCTAGGATTGAAAATCCTTATTCATAACTTTATATCTACATCCTTGTGAAAGTTCACTATCTTAACTTTTTTCCCTCCATGGCTCTTACACTTCACTAGGCATAATAGCCTCCTCATGCATAACCATGTTCACTAAGCACCTCTAAATAATCCCTCTCTATCTATATACCCTTCATCAACCTTTCACTCATATACTCATTTCATCTCATTAATTGGCGTCCTCTCCTTTCATGTTACTTACTCACTAACTCCACATGAGTTTATAACTTAAGGTCAAAACCTAAAATCCTATTATAGAGTTCATGAATAGAACCTAATATAATGGATTATTTCATCTAGTCATAACACACTTTATTCAACCCCTGTTAACCTTTCAATCACTCTCCATCATCCACTTACACACCTCAAACTCATTAGTGACATAATTCCCTTATAGCCTTTTTTCACAAATTCTCACAGTTTGAAAACTTTACAAATCCTCCTAAATATATAAACCAATATTTGGGAACACTCTATCTCCTTTCTACCTTAAATTAAATTTCATCAACTAAGTGTTTGTGAAAGTACACTTTCCTTTATAACCACCTTGCCAATTAGGCCTGCTAGCCCTCCATACACGTTCTCAATCACTAAATCCATACTAGACCATATAGTATTAGAAAAAAACCACTTTAATCCTTTTTATTATTGAAAAATACATAGTATTACAAAGTTTTGTCAAATTCCCATGGTTAGAACTCAACTTATTGATATTTTTGTTTTCAACCCCTAGTTAGTGGAATGTAGGGGCCGAGAGGGGTAAAAATTCAATATCTTTAGTTTTATCTTATTTTAAATGGATATAAGACCTTCCAAAGGTATATAATTACACTTCCCATATTTCCAAATGGATAAGAAACCTTGATCAATCTTTTTATGACCCAAAATGAGCAAAACTCATAATTATGTGTCTTCTTAGATGACTATGTAGGATTGTGTAAGGGTTTAGTGGTTTGTTTAAACTTAAAAAGGTTTATTACACATGGGATATCACCAAGACATTATTATCTTTACACTCATATCATGACTTAGTCAACTCAATAACCCATAAATTTCTCATAACATACATTTCTCCTTTGGCATTTGACTATGTAAAACAGGGTTCTAACTATGCTAATAAGGTTTACTCTTACATGTGAACTGTACAATTTACATTTTTCATTAATAAAACCAAGGATATTCTTACCTAAAAACTCATATCAATCAGGAAAATAATTCTCTTCATACAAAACACTTCAATAAATATTCACTTTCTTAATAGTCTTGACTACCATAACAAAATAGGGTTCATGGATTGTGATTACTTCATTTAGTTTCTTTGCTCAAAAACATAATGAATAACCAGATAATAACTACCTAATTATTATAAAACTTCAAGGTAACCTTACCATGTTTTATACCATCATTTATCATCTCTAAAATATATTAAAACAATCTTGTCTCTTGATTGTAATATATAGTTTCTTCTTCATACTTGTAACCACACATAACAAAGGTTAGTCTAGAGCCTCAAAGGATTTAATGAAACAAAAAATGAACACGATAAATACATATTCCTTTTAAATAATATTATAGACACATAAATATCCCTCATTTATTCATATTTACCATTAATTATCATGAACTATTACACACATACCGTCCATGAATGGATTCTACCACTTTCTTGGAGAGTTTTACATTCTTCCTATCTCTATTCATTCCTCTCCTTATCAAATATATACTCTCTCTCTTACTCTATAAAAAAATCTCTCAATGATACTACCACCTTCTTACTAAAAACTTGTTACATTCTTTTCTCAAGATAAGAGAAACTACCCTTTTTTCATGACAACTACCACAATGTGGCAATTACATTCAAGACTCTTGATCTATGCCATTATCCTCATGATATGTATGTAGAACACCTTCCTACCCTTTCCTATGTCTATTTAGTAACTATTACATTAATTTATAAACATTAAATTACATAACACTTACCCAAGATGCCTCAAAACACACATTTACAATTCAAATATTCAAAAGGCCCATTTTGGTGGGAAAATGCCAAAGGGATACCAAAAACACACATAATGACTAGATACTAATGACTCAACCCCATTATAAGAGATAATATGAATCCAAACACACCCATGAAACATATAATCATCATTGCATGACCAAGTTTTATTTTTTTCTTTGATGTCCTTGCATCCTACTTCCCTTGAAGGAAAGATTTGTGCTCCAACTCAAGGAGTTCATTAACCTTTCTTCCTTGATTTATAATTTTTTATATTCTCTCTCACTTGAAATTTATTGCATTTATTCTTCTCTCCTTTTTTAAATTCATTATTTATCTTTACCTTTTATTTTTCATTTTGTCTCGCCTTTTGAAGAAATCTTCCTCCATCCTCATGTAATGTATTAGCTTGTCTATGTCCTAATATATTGCATTCTCCATGGCCTCTAGCCTTGTTGATTACACTTAATATGTATCTTTATTTACTATGTTCATCTCAGATTATTATACCCTATTATGAATTGACTCATCTTTTTCCACCTGTTGATTCCTTGGAGACACTTTTTTCTAATGTGCCTTTATGCTTTTTTCATGCTTCTCTTCTATAACTACACTTTTTATTCCTCCAAATTGAAGTATCCTCATGTCTTTTCTCATATAAATGACCTTAAATTATTCACCATTATTTTCTTCATCTTTTATTTCTTGTTTCACATAGACCTCTTCTTTATGGCCACTTTTGTGAACTTCTTGTCTTTCCTTTCTTGCCTTCAAATCTGACCAAGTACCTATTGAATCTATCTGATTTTATGGCCTTAATAACTCATTTATAAACTCTATTTCCTCTCTTTAATATAGATCTATTTATACACTTGCCTCATCAAATTTTGGCATTATTTTCCACATTGCTCCGTCTTTTCCTACTCTAAGGCCAAGTTGTGTCTCCTCAACCTTATGGCATTAAAATGCCTCCTCTTTCCTTGGTAATTTCATATCAATGTTCTCATTTTTAGATATCAACTAAACATCTTATTATAGCTATAAATTATTACTTACAAACATATTCTACCATTTCTCATCATCTCTAAGAAATAGCTCATTCAATGTTTTACTATGCAAGTTATCACAAAAAAGTATCCTTACCTTTCTTTTCTCTTAGACTCCTTAGGGGCATGTCTTCTTAACCATGACTAATTAAAACATCCTTTTCTATTGTCCTTTTTCCTTTGCGGTCCCATACTTGACTTTTCACATATTCATTTTTCCTTGGACTCCATTGACATGTTTGTTCATATTAAAATTCTCTTACCTTATTTGCTAGTCCTTTGCTTGTACTTATACCATATGCTTCCAATTGTTGATAGACTTATACTCTTACCTATGCAACTGGTTATTTAATCCATAATGGCATCATATATTCATGATATTTTCCCAAATTTTTAGGCTTGTTCTTTTCATTGTTCCTATTAACTTGTCTATGCACCTTGTAATTAGTCTTTGCACTATCAATAACAAATTTTGAATTGTCATATACATTTTGAATAGGCTACAACTTTCTTGGCTTTTCCTCCATATTATTTTTCTTTGAAAACTCTCTCATATGTCCAATGTTCATTCCTTTATCCTCTATACTCTCCAAGGCATAAAATAATTATAATTCAACATCTTTCTTTTCATGGTCTAGTTGAAAGATTTCCACACCATCATCTTCTTCAATTTTGACATTTTCACAATGCTTCTCTCCTTTATAGATAGCATCATCTTGTTTTCTCTTATTTCTATACTCAACTTTGGTCATAATTACTTTTTTTCTCTCACTTATTTGCAACACCTTCCTCATGAATGTCTTCATACCTACATATATACACTCACATACAATGTAAGATAAAAAATAAGAGACCACAATGTCCTTTTGAGTGCTTCCTTCATGGACACTCTCCTTTTCTTCTTAATTTCTTTTCCAAGTTCTTCCTTTAATACCTCTCTCTCATATTCCTTCATTTTATCCACAATGAGAACTATCTTCACCTCTTCTTCTTCATGTTACTCCTTTGGCAATATATAGTTCATCAAGCCTTCATGGGCACTTTTCTTTATCTTCTCTTTCTTCAAGGCATTCATCTTATGCATTTTCTCTCTTATGAGTAGCTATATTGGCCAATTTATTCTCTTTTTCATAACATATCTAATCCATGTCCTTCCTTTTTTATTTTTCAACTACTCTATCATGAGTATAAAGTAATCTATACTCCTGAGACCTTGCCTCAAGTCTCTTGTCTCCTTCTCTAACATTCTCTCTCTTCTATTTTATTTCATATTATTAGCATGGCAATCCTTCTTAGCCATGTACTTCATCTTCAAATTTGCATTCTTCATTTCCTCTTTTCAATTATCTTCTATATTTCCTTAATTTCTTTGGTACTTCACTTGATTAGCCTAATGGTTTACACTTGAGACCTTCTCATCTCTTTTATTCATTTGGAAATTTCCTTCTCTTTTACCCACACTTAAAATTTGCTTCTTCTTTTGATCTTCTTCTTGATATCTCTTCACACAAGACTTGATGACCTTAGTATTCATCATATCCTTTTTCTAATATCTTCTTTATCTTTCTTTTATAGGGTCTAATTAACTTCAATTTTAACATCTTTACACTTTATTAAAATCAACAAACACAACATACCTTGACTTGAGTACTCATAGTCGTTATCTTTTATTCTTGGCTTCAATATCTCCTATATTCTTCATTACCATATATACTTCTCATTTTAACTTTTTAATACCTTCTTACTATCATATTAGCTCATACCTTTATCTCTCTTTTGCTTTCTAACTTCTTTCTCAATATTTCTTCTTGCAACACTACTATCTCCTATTCCATGCAAAGATTGACTCTCCTAGCTTGGAGTATATTTACCTTCATCATCTTAATGTATTTTATCTAAAAATTTATCACTTATCAGTATAAATATTTTTCACACATCTATTACTACCATATCCTTGACATCTTTTCCATTTCATATAATCATTAATAATGAGAAATAATTAACATGCCACATACCTTGATTTTTCCTAAGCTTTGTTTTATTCTCTGATTATAGAATATTTATCACTCTGATATAAAAATGATTCACATCCTAAGCCTATAACTCCTTATCCATAACTTTATAGCTTCATCCTTGTGACACCTCACTATGTTTACTCTCTCTTCCCTTTATGACTCTTACTCTTCACTAGGATTAATAGTCTCTTCATGCATAACCCTATTCACTAAGCACCTTTAAATCATACCTCTTTCCTTTTATACATTTCATTAACCTTTCACTCATATACTCATCTCATCTCATTCATTGACTTCATCTCCTTTCATGTTACCTACTCACTAGCTCCACATGAATTCATAATTTAAGGGTCAAAACCTTAAATATTGTTATAAAGTTCATAAACATAACATACCATCATGGATGATTTCATATGGTTATAACACACTTTATTCAACCCCTTTTAACCTCTTAATCACTCTCCATCATCCACTTACACACCTCAAACTCATTAGTGACATAATTCCCTTGTAGCTTTTTTCACAAATTCCCATAGTTTGAACACTCTACAAGTCCTCTTATATATATAATCCTATATTTGGACACCCTATATCTCCTTAATACCTAAAATTAACTTTCATTCCTTAACCTTTTGTGAAATTACACTTTCTTTTATAACCACCTAACCAATTAGACCTTCTAATGCTCCATATACTTGTTCAATCACCAAATCCATACTAGACCATACTTTACCATACCAAAACCACTTGAATACTTTTACTCATGGAAAAATACATAGGATTAAAAAGTTTTTTTAAATTCCCATGGTTATAACTCAACTTATTGGGGGTTTTTCTCCAAACCCTAATTAGTGGACTATAGGGGCCGAGAGGGGTTAAAATTCAATATATTCAATTTTAGCTTATTTTTAATGGATATAATAACTTCCCAAGGTTTATAATAACACTTAAAACCTTTATAAATTGATAATAAACCTTTATAAATCTTCTTATGACTTAAAATGAGAAAAACTCAAAATTTTGTGTCCTCTTAGATGATTGTGTAGGACTGTGTAAGGGTTTAGTTATTTGTTTACACTTAAAAGGGTTTAATAACTCCACATGAGAAATAAAAAATTCATTATTATCATTACACTCATATAAATACTCATTTAACTCAACAACCCATCACCTAACATACATTTTTCCTTTGGCATTTGACTATGTAAAACAGGGTTATGCCTATGTAAACAACATTTACTCTTAAATGTGAACTATGAAATGTACATTTAACATTAGATTTAAATTAAAAATATATATTACCATATAAAAAATTATATTATTACCTATGTAATAATCTCAATTAGTAAAATTATTATATTCATAAAAAACACTTCAAGAAACAATCATTCTTAATGATCTTAACTGTCACAACCAAACAGGGTTCATGGACTGTGAATAATTCATTTAGTTTATTTAATATATAAAATAATGAATAACCAGAGAATTTATAACTAATTTTTATACAAATTCAAGTTAGTCTTACCATGTTTTATACCAACATTGACCATCTCTAAAATCAAATAAAACAATCTTCTCTCTTGACTGTAACCTACGGTCTTCTTCATACCTGTAACCACACAATACAAAGGTTTGTATAGATCCTCAAGGGATCTAACAAAACAAAACATAAAAAATTTAAATCCATTTTACTTTTAAATAATATTATAAACACATAAATATCCCTCCTTTATTCATATGTACCATCAACTATCATTAACTATTACACATGCACAGTCCATGAATGGACTCTACCACCTTCTTGGAGAGTTTTAAAATATTAATATCTCTATTATTTTCTATCCTTATAAATATATATCCTATCTCCTACTATATAACTTAATATATTAATTATTCTACCACCTTCCTACCAAAAAATTATTACATTCTTTTCTCAAGACAAGAGAAACTACCCTATTTTCATGACAGCTACTAAGATATGACAATTACATTTAAGACTCTTGATTTGTGCCATTATCATCATGATATGCACATATAAAACATTAATACCCTTTCCTATGTACATTTAATAAATCTTACATTCATTTATAAACATTACATTACATAACACTTACCCAAGATGCCTCAAAACACACATTCATAATTCAAATATTCAAAATGCCCATTTTGATAAGAAGATGCCAAAGGGATACCAAGAGACACCTAAGGAATATCATAATTAACAAAACCAATTATAAGGTACTATATGCAAAAAACACCCATGAAACATATAATCATCCTCTCATGACCAAATTTTATTGTTCACTTTGATGCCCTTGCATCACTATTATATGCCACTTATTGGCACGTAATGAAGAAAACTTGTAAATGTTCTCTTGGGTCACCTTTTTATTTATACTTTTAAAATTTTGAAATTTAAAAATGGGGAGGAAAAGTTACTTGGACAAATATAATATCAAATGGATAAGGTTGCAAGTCATCAAATTTGTGTTTCTTGGGTGCTTGACTACCTGCTTGAAGTCCTAATATAATTTCCTTCATTGTATTCCTTTCCCAGATATTAGGAGTATTTTATGATGAAGATAAGGTAATTTTTTGTGTTTTATGGCCTTTTTTATAAGTAACATAATTATTAATGGATCCACTTTGTGAAATTTTTTTAGGTATATTCACCCTATAAGTTTTATTCAAAGTTTGACATGGGATTTTCTGTTGGTTCAGATTAGGATTGGAATAGGTAATGCACTATTGGTTTTGAGGCAACTATTGTTATAAATTTTAAAGAATTTGTTGTTTATGTTTGTAAGGGATATATTTATACATTAAAGGAATCAATTTTTGGTTTTGAGGTTCTTTTTATTGGTTCACTAGAAGGCATTTTTGTTGAAAATTATAAGTAGGCAATGTGTGTTAGGAACTTCTCAATGTTTGTTATGGTGGTGAATTATTGGGAGCTTGTTGTATTTGTATCATCACTTGTTGTTTTTGTATTGACACTTGTTATGTTTGGATTGGCATTGTTTTATTTTTATTAGCATGTGATGTGTTTGTATCAACACTTGTTATTCATTGGAATGGATATCTTGGTGTTTGAAATTGATATTCCACATATCAAGAGGAAATTTTTACATGGAATCTATTAGAATGGCTTATTCAGTCAAATCCCATGTGTATAAATTATATGTAACACTATATATGAGTTTTTGTGGTTTATTGAGTAATTAATTTTAATATATAAATGTGGCATTGTTAAATGATGTTTCCACTAAAGAAGTAGTTAAGTCAGTAACAAATTGATTGGCATATTGTTGGATAATTTATTGTATAGTATAAAAATTATTTTTCCATGTTAGGATGGGTCAAAAAATTGTCCCTTACCTTTACTAGATGATGCAATGGTTGGTTTTGTACTTTGAATAAGGCAATTACTTTGGGTAATAGTGACTTCTTGAGGTAAATGTTTTATGTGAACAAGACTGTGTAATTGGTCCATGGGAAAGTTAGGTGGGATATTGGCTACGAATTCTAAAAATCTTATAAGTTGTTCATCCTTATCATCTATGATTTTTTTATTCAAATTGACCTTGACTAGTTCCAAAAATGGAATGGAGGTCTTTGAACACTATAAGTTGGTCCTCACTATCTTCACTATATTTAAAATTTAGAAGGTATTCCAAGGGATCGTAGAATTATTATCAAAGCTAGGGCCATACGAATCCCCACTTTGTGTGTACCTAGGCATGTTTGAATTGGTCTTTTAATCAAAGAATTATTTTGTATTTGGTAGGCTTTTGAAATGATTTTTTTAGAATTCATAATGATATAAAATGGTTTGAAATCTATAATTGTTTTTACATGAGAAAATCAATGTTTGGATTTATAATGAGACTAGAATAATACCAAATGGCCTTGGAAATTGTAACTATGACCTAAAAATGGTGAGACCTTGGTTGTTCCTTTCTCCCAAATTGAAATGGAATTATAAACAAGGTCAAATGGTTTGAAATATAGAAAATTGATTTGGTACGATAAAATTTAGGTCTAAACCAAAAATGGAATCGGAAACATAACAATACCAAATGAGACAAAGGATTGTATTTCAAGTGGTAGGCATGACACTAAGAAATGAATAAGATGGTTTTTAAAATATTTGGGAAGTATAACGCTTTAGTGTGTAGATGTTTAAGGACATGTTTGGTCATTTTTTTATTTTGAGAAATTGGTGTATTTGTTTTCAAATGAGGTTGTGAATACAACACAGGTTTCAATAACATACTCAAGCAGTCACATAGAAACTAACATGGGTCTACAACACATCACCAAGTCCTTTTGATATACTCACCTTTGAGAGGATAAAATTTAAGGGTTTATTAAATAAATTATTACAATTATTTGTAGGTTTTTTAATCTTCCCTTCTCTCAAAGGTTTTTACTAAAATATGATCTTTGGGGTGGTTTAATTTGCACCCCTACATCAATGAGTATGTCTTATAAAATTAGGTCTCTAATCTACTTTTTTTATTAGAAAATTAGATGGTCCCATTATATCTTGTGGTATGTGGGTACTTTAGAACAATCTATAAATTATATGTGAGATCTTATGATCCATTGACCAAAGTTTATAATGCCTTCATGACCACTTCATCCTTTAGATATTATTGAAGTGCTACTAGTGCAATTAGTCTCTAAGGAACCACTAACTAAGATAATGCTCGTGTAACCCCAATTTATATACCCCCATTAGATAACAAAGTTGGCGCGATGATAGGATGTCACTTCCTAGATCAATACACCTTAAAGAATAGTGAGAAGGATATGAATTCCACCCCATGAAGTCAAAATAAAATAAAATGGGAAAATACATTTTATTTCTGATTCTCAATACCCCATAGATGGGCAAGAGAAGAACATACTTTGAAAATGATTTTTTTGGGTAAGGCAAATAAACAAGTAAACCAATGTGTTTATGGTCACCTAAAATATTTAAATAGGATAAGGGGAGAGCATACACACAATGGTCTTATGCAAAAAATAATGTAATGAACAAAACACTTAAGCTAAAAATGGAAAGCATGCACTCTTAGGATCCAACTCAAAAGTTTTTGTTTATTTTTAAATTCTAAATAGATATGTTGTTGAAGTTTACCTTTTTTAGTTGCCAAAAACCAATTCAAAAATATTTTAAAACCTACAATAAATATAGGCAATTAATAATAGTTATATCCACCCAAGGAAATTAATTTCAAAAGTTTTAAGGTCTTAAGATTTTAACATAGGTTGACTTCATCATTTAGCAAGGTGACTTCACCATTTAGCAAGGCAAGTTTATCAATCTATAGAAAGATATAAAACACCTTTGGAAAATTCACCGATTAGCAAGAATACCTCACCATTTTTAAGATGACTTTACCCTTTTCAATAAATAATATTAGAAAACATATTTTACCTCTTTAACAATTTCATTATCTATTTGTCAACTTCATTGATTTCTAGTCGAGTTCACTAATTTATAGGTCAAGTTCATTGTTTTCAAGAAGATACAATAAAATTCCAAGAGGTGACTTTTATTTATCTGTCAATCCCACTAATATGGAGGTTAAGTTCACCATTTAGTAGCATGAGTTATTCATTCTTATTAAGACAAATATAATAGAGATTGATAAAAATAACTTTATTGATCTATAAGTCAACTTCACTAATTATAGGAGTGACTTTGCTAATCCTTAGAGAGACTTCACCACTTAAATAAACATGGAATATGGGAAAATTAGAGTAAAAATGATAAAATGAATTCCCAAAGGCAATCAAATTTGGTATTTAGAAGAGTATGAAGATTTTTAAAGAGATTTGTGGGGTGTGTGTCCCATTATGCATTCCAAATGTGAAATAATATTGAAAAATAGGTTAGTCTCTTTATTAGTATCAAAATATAATAAACTCATAAAAATAGCATATTAGGCCTATCATATCGCTTGGGCAATGTTAATGAAATGAAGAAACATAAAAGATAAGAATACCAAAATAATTAAACATTCTCAAAGTGAATTCCCTTTATGGACAGTCCACAAGCATATTTGTGCCCGATTATGGAGCTCAAGATATTTGGAAATGTGGTTGGGTAAGTGCCTCCAACATATCCTCATGCACCATTTGGATTGGATTTATGTATACAAATAGATAATTATGGTTGAATATTGAACATAAATTATGTATTATATCTTTGTACTAGAAAGCATTTTTATATGTGGATCATGATCCACATTTTATACATTTTGAAGTAGTTAGCCTTTTGTCTAGTACATGCTTGGTGAGTTCGATGACCTGAGTCTTGAGCTTCGATTTTCTAAGTCTCTTTTTTATTTTGGCTAAGTTTCAGATTCCTTCCACTATCACCACATGGCATCCCAATGCTCATTTACCATAAAGGTTCTAGGCTTGCCCAGTAGAAGTGCTAGATCTCCACATGATGATCGAGTGCTCATCTAAGATAGGTTTTCTTTTACCAAAAATTAAATCAATGCCATTGGTTGATATATTTGGAAAAGGAACCCACCATTTAATTATAAGGAAGAACACATATTTTCCATGTGGTGCCCTCATGCTCAATTTTGAAAATAAATGCCTACCCCCCCAAGAGAAGCACCTAATCAACACATGGTGTCTTGACACCTATTCAAGAGAGGTTTATTTTTTTTAGACTTTCGATCAGTACCATTGGTCGATGGATATGGGTGGAGTCCACTACAAAGTAATAAAAGGATGGAAGTAAAGCTTCCACATGGCATCATGATAATTGTGCAAGGTAAAGTTTTCCTATCAAAACTAGGATTTGCACCATTGGTCAAAGAAAGAGGGTCACCCTTCCATAAAAACATTCCAAGGGAAGTTCCAAAAGCATACACATGTACCCACCATTCTTATTCTAAGCATCATGGGCATCATAAGGCATTACAATTGTACCATATCTAGTATATATAATGATTGAATCAATTCATGAAATGGATCTCTCCAATTAGTTGTACCAGCCTCATCATGAGTGTGAGTACCTATTTATAGGTGTCATTTCCTTATGATGTCACTATGGCTATATATTTAAGGCTCATTCCTTTTGGAAAGGGTTGATTTTTAGATAATTGTTAGTACTAGAGCAACCACTGTAATATCCTAATTCTAGAATAGAAGTAGCTAGAATTTATTCTATCTTTAATTATAAGACCTTAATAGGTACCCCTCACAAGAAAGATCAAATATTGTATACCATGCTTGTTGGCCTCTTGTATGATGTTTTCTACCCAATAATGAAGAGGATGTGATGTTCTATGTCAAACTGAGTGAAGATTTAATGTTGTTTTTTATTTTTATTCTTTACTTATATTGTATTATTTCTTATTTACATTATAGACTTGAATTCATGAATGTGATCCTTTAATTTTCTATAATATTCAAATATCCAAGCTATTTTATGAAATTATAGGTTAATAATTTTAAATATATCAGTGCATTTCCTTAGATAGTCTCTATTTTAAGTTTTATTTGCATTTCTTCTTAAACCTTTTCCTCCTAAACCACTTTAAAGAGCCAAGTTATAAAAACCTAGAGTTTACTTTACATATCACATTTGAGTCCCACATCTATAAATATTCCCATAGAAGGTTGTTTACTTAGAATGAGAGTTTAAGGTGTCAACAATTTATTCTTTTTTGGTACGCCCGGTGGGACCTAAACTACTAGTCTGATCAATTAGAAGTAAAAGTTTATGAGCCATAGGCCAATTATGAGGTCATAAATAATGAAAAATCTAGGATTTTTATCACCACCTATGGTATCCCTAACTCAATAAATAACCATAGAAACTAATGTGACATAAAAACCACAATAAATGGTAATCTTAGGGCCACTAAAGAAATTTGTAGCATGAAATAGTGGTATCCCAATCATTCCTATAGTACCTCTAAATACATGGGATCATATACCCATTAAAACCTTAAAATCACTCCCTAAATTCTTATGGGAAGACTTCAAAATCATAGTATAACATCTCCAAGATGTTATGAATGTGTGCAATGTACATTATGTTACACAGTAAAATGTGGCCTTAAGACTTCTAACCACCTCTTTCAAAGGGTGAGCTCTTGATTGGTATTGATCCTTGATGCCCAATTCCATTACCACTTGGGATGACTTGGGAAACAAATTCTTTGATTGATTTAATGAGAAGGTAGACCGATCATCCCTTTTGTAATAACTAATCACTATCAAGAGAGACTCGCAAGAGGCTATCATTGATTTCAATACTAGTTTAGATAAGACCTGGTAAAGGATCCAAATAATGGCTTGAATACTAGTAGGCATGGTCATTATCTTATACCTAAAATCCTTTAACTTGGGAATTACCATCATGATCCAATCCCTTGGAGGCTATACATTACCAGATGCGTATGACATAGCTATTAGAATGAAGAATAATTTAATAGATGTTGGGAAGCTTCCCCTATGATCATGAATGCTAATGTCTTAGAAATATTAATTCCACCACAAGAGGATTTTTAAATTACATCACAACTACTTATTTCCATGTATGTATATCCACCTCCTTAGGTAAGCATGTCTCCTTCATCCTCACTAGCTGTAAAGATGAATGACATGAAGAGCATCCTATAAAATTTCTCCAATGAGATCATAAATCTCAAAAGATTATAGGCTATGCCTCTAAAGCCCCATTTCAAAAAATACCAAGAAAAGAGAGTGCCCTAATAGAATAACTAGTACCAAGAGAGGTAGAGGTTGAATTATCAGGCACCAAATCATCAAGTACTAAACCATTAGATGTGACCTATAGATCAAATCATTCTGGTACTTGATCCTTTGCAAATGGTCTCACTAAAAAAACTTAATATATTATTTAAATTCATGGTGATTCCCATGTAATAATGTACACACCCCTTGGAATTACCCAAGAGGCAATCTATAGCAAAAGATCACCAAATAATGAAGATAAGGGAATGCCCCAAATTCATCTACCTATGGATGCCGATCCTTGAGGATTGAAAATGTTGTCTTAATGGCATAGATGTAGGGAATGTCCTTATAATAATAAGAATAAATATCCCTAGAGCATGTGTTTTTCTCTTGGGTAGAAGGTGAATATATGATTTATGCAAGCAAGATCTCAATGTTGAAGGCCCCATGAGTCCAATAAGATTATTTCACTTGATCCAATAAAAGGTTAGTTGAGATTCAAGAAGCCTTTAAAAATCCTAAAGTGACCTTCAAAAGATATCCTAGGGCCTTAATCACCATCTTCAACATATCAAAATTAGGGTGAAACAACACAAAATAAGGTAAAGAACCCTGAGGTCCCCCCTCTAGGGTCATACAATGTGGTAGAACAAATAAATAAAGTTATAGATAATGTTTCTATTTAGGATGTCCTATTTATCCCCACATAGAAATCTCTAATGAGATAAGCCTTGGAAGACTAAGATAAGCCTTTGTGAAGAAGCCAACTATGGATCTCGTAAAGACAAATAGGAAGGAAGCTAGCATGAGTGCATAACCCCATGCATCATTCACATTAATTAACTAGGAGTTGTGGTGATCGACATCATGCTAGTGTTTTGACTATGTCTATCAAGAGATTTCACCACTAAGATAGGTGGATACTTATCTCTAGATTGGTCCCATTTGATCCTAAGGACCAAATATGGTTCTAATTTAAAGGTGTTGTCTGAGACTCTACATCTTTAACACATAACTAATGAGGCTATAATAAATTTTGAAACAACAAACACTTCTTTCTCTAAGAAAGAGATGCATGTCATTAACATGCTTGAAGAGGAAGGAGTGATTGATAAACAAGCCCAGAGGAATAAATCCTCATTAATGGATTCATTGAGAATGATCCTTTCAAAAATTTAGACGCTACTAGCATAGGAAATTATGTAATCCATGATGAAGATTAGGCTATCACTGAGGTCATGAAAAAGGAGGATCAAAGTAAAAATATTGAATTTGAGTTTGAATTTTGGACTCTGCATTTTGATAGTACAAAATGCAAGACCAACTCCAAGGCCGATATCTAATTGATGTCTCCATCTAAGAAAGAGACCTTTTAATCCTTTAACTTCTAATTTGCCTATACAAATAATGAATTTGAATATGAAGCCTTGGTCCATGGCCTCAGTCTCATTGAATGCATGAATATAAAAATGATAAAGGTGTTTGATGATTCTAAGTTTATTGTAAAGCAAGTGAGAGGGGTCATAACCATAAAATGTTTTTTACATGAGATTCTACTAACATTGAATATGGGACTTGATTTAAGAATTCAAGGAATTCAATATCCATATCATTTCAAGATCTATAAATGTAGAAACTAATATAATGGTGATGATTGGCTCCTAGTTTGATTTAGTGATCAATCTATTCACCAATGAACAAGTGGTGTGGGTAATCATCCAAACCACCATCATAGATAATGATCAAAACTAGAAAGTGTTAAAAATTTATGCCCAAATATCCATGTTCCTTAAAAATCATGTAAATTCATAGAGAAGTTACAACCAAAGGTCAAGGAGGCATACAGGGACCATATCATGCAACTAAAATCTAACAAATTATCGAAAGGGCTCACCACCATGGAGAATCTATTTAATTTTGATGATACCAAGAATGACAAATGGAATTTTGTCATAGATAATTTTGAATAATCCAAGATTAATGTTATAGGTATAATAAAATTTAAAGTGGGAAAAGAAGTCCCCCAAAAGGATAAGGAGTGATTTATTTCCTTCTACAACTAGTATGAAGGGGTGATGTCCTAGACCTATGATTATTTAAAAGGATATGACCATGGGGTCATCCAACACACCATAGGTTTATTATAATGATCTAAACATATTCAATAATATCAAAGACTGGTAAACCCAAAGATTTAATCTATCATGGCTGAAGAGATGAGTAAATTGATCAAATCACGAATAATATACCCACTCAAGCATTAAACTTGGATTTCTAAACTGGTTCTAGTGAGGAATAAGAATAGAGAGATCAAGCTATGCATGGACTTCTGAGACTTGAGTAGATCATCTCTAAAATATCATTACTCCCTTCTTTTTATGGAATAAATTTTCCAAATAGTGATGGGCACACAAATGTTCTCTCTACTGAATGGCTTCTCAAAGTAAAACCAAGTATGGGTAAATGAGGAAGATCAACACAAAACCACTTTCACCATGAAGTGGGGAACCTTCACATATGCAAAGATGCCTTTTGGCATATCAATGCTAAAGATACTTTTTAATGAGATATGGATATAGATTTTAAAGTCTTGATCAACAAGATCATTCTCATTTACTTGGATGACCTCACTATGTTCTCTAAGAAGAAAGAAGACCATTTCGACCATAAAGAAAAGATATTTCAAAGATCTCAAGAGTTCAAGGTGTCTCTTAACCCTAAGAAATGTGTGTTTGGAGACCCACAAGGAAATTTACTTAGTTATGTGTTATCCAAATAAGATATCTCTATTGACCCAGTAGAGTTAAGGCTATCAAGGATTTGCCCTTACTGGTCAATAAAAAGGGGGTCTAATCTTTCCTAGGAAAGATCAATTTCATCAACTAGTTCATATCCAAATTTTTAGGACTGTTAAGGCCAATAACCTTGATGCTAAAGAAATATCAAGCTTTAAAATGGATCAAAAAAATGATAATAACATTTAAAAATATTAAGGAAGCAATATCCACTACCCCTGTGTTAGTCAATACTAACTTCTCCAAATATTTCATCATGTATGTCTATGGGAGTGAACATAGCCTAGCAGTTGTGTTAACTCAAAAGGAAGAAGAAGAAGAGGAGGAGGATACCCCTTTTGAGGAATAAGAGGATGCCCCTCTAGAGAAAAAATAAGAAGTTGCAATGATCTAGAGTCCCACAAATTGGCATCCTCTATTGTACCATATCTGACTGCCTCATAGTAGTAATAGGTCTCTTCAAGACATCTTGTAATAAGGCCATCTCATCACGGATGGCCCAAATCACTAGTTTCTAGTCCACCCTAATCCCCCACAAAAGAAGGTAATATTTTCCTAACCCCTTCTTTCCACCTCTAATTCATTCTTCACTCCCTTTACACCCTCCATAATTTATATCGAGCTCATACCACTTTCTTCCATGACATAAATCACTTCCCTTGTATTATTTCTCACTCCTTCACCCTCATCATCCACATCATCATGTATTATAATGTAATTACCTTCCACCACACTTTTTAGCCTCCCAAATTTCTCCCCCTCTACCCTAACCCTTCATCCACTCACCTTTGAGGAAATAACATATAATATTTCACAGCAATAAATGACCATTCCTTATAGGATACCACAATGATACCCCTTCATGGGGGAGAATATTTAGTTATATAAGTAGTTCCATTAATAGAATGAGGGTACTAGAAAAGCTTGTTTGGCTTGGGTAGAAAAGAAAAGAGGAAAATAGGCCAAAGCCCCATTAGTACCTCATGTGTAGTCATTTTATGACCCAGTGCATCAATCTCTAATGATTTCACACATGGTACCCAAAATAATCAAGCCCTAAGAATAGATGCAATTAGGGGACTACTAATACAATTTGTTGGCCTCAACCTCAGCCAAATATGACCCACTAACAAGGTCAAATTAATGGAAGAAATATAGAAGTTTGTTACCATGAACTATATCAAAGCAAGTTGTCAGTTGGAGAAGAACAACTAGAACTCACATGAGTGAAAGATACAGTCGACCACCTCAATACTAAGGTAAAATAAAAATATGTGTAACTCAACAAAGTGACATCTAACCTTTAAATCCTCATCACCATGAAGACCTTCCAAGTAAAGGCTAGTTAGAAATCCTAAGGATTCAAGTAGTTAAACTAAAGACCAAGATGGATAGTTTAGAAAAAGAAAAGGTGATCATAGAAGTCAAGCTATAGGAAAAGGAGTTAGAGGTTGTGTAGACCTATCAAAGTCTCTCAGACTATAATAAATCACATCAACAATTACAATAACAATCATAGTAAGATTCCTTGTCCAAGGACCAAGAGATCCTGCAATTAAATAATGGCCTTACTACTTGCTCCCAAACTACAAGGATCATCCCCATGATCTAGTAGTTGTATATATCTTACTAGGAGAGGATTAATAATGTGGTAGCTAACTTGAATCCAATACTTGGGTTCATCATAGACTCATAATGATTGAGCTCCTAGGTAAACACATTCATAGACCAAGTCCTTTCCTTCATGTCCCCTAAGGTTTAGGACTCATATCTCTTTGTATAGAAGCTTTACATTGCAACAAAATGGACCTTATAAGCATTAGGGGTGGTTGATTAAAGGAAAGTGGTGGTAAAGGTCAATGAATTACTAAGTTATAACAAGGTAGTAATAAAATTCAAGTCATTTATTAATGCCTTAGAAAAGGTTGTCTAAGATATGAAGGGGCACATTGAAAAGATAATCTAGTTGGGACTTCCCTCCCCATTCCTTACAGACAACACTATTCTCCTAGAGGACAAAATAAAATATCTATTAGAGAAGAAATAGATTGACCAGACCATGTTCATGGCTCTCAGTCAATCACCAAGTGTATCCAAAGTGGAGACCATATTATAGCCTCTTATCCAGCTAGAGTTATAGAAGCTTGTAGTAGTCCAAGGCCTGAGTAGCATCTCCTTTAAGGAGATCATTGACCTGGATAGAGCCTTTGAGGCTCTAAAGAAGAAGACCCAACCAAAATAAGAAGAGTGGGCACATTTGAAGGTTGTTCTTCAAAATTTATAAGCATTACAGGCTTCTTTCTTTTTTTTTGAAAAGTTTTCTTTGACTTATCTACAAAACCAAAGATTTTGGATTCTCTCATCCACTAGCGAATGCCCCTATGAGTGACCAAAAATTGTGGATCATGATCTACATTTTGTACATTTTAAATTAGTTGGCCTTTTGTCTAGTACATACTCAATAAGTTTGGTGACCCAAGTCTTAGCCTTAGCTTTCTTGATTCCCTTTTGTATTTTGGCTAAGTATTAGCTTCCTTCTACTACTTACCACATGGCATCCTAGTGCTTATTTACCACAAAAGGTTTTTGGCTTGCCCAAGAGAATCACCATCTCTCCACATGGAAACTAAGATCTCATCTAAGATAGGTTCTCTATTATCAAATCTTAAAATAGCACCATTGGCTGACAGATTTGGAGAAGGGACCCATCATTTAGTTACAAGGAGGCACATGTATTTTTCTTGTAGAACCCCCCACTTAATTTTGCAAACAAATGTCTGACCCCACCAAGAGAAGTACCAGCTCAACATGTGGCATCTTAGTGCCTATTTAAGAGAGGTTTATTTTTGTCATACTTGAAATTACTGCCATTAGCTGATGGATATGGGTAGATCCTACTACATGAGAATAAAAGGAAGGAAGCAGAGCCTTCCACATGGCATCACAACACTTGTGTAAAGCAAAGTTTTCCTATCAAAAATAGGAGTTGCACCATTGGTCAAAAATGGAGGGTCCCCCTTCCTAAAAACATTCCAAGGGAAGTTACAGAAGCATACATGTATCCCCACCACGCTTCTTCTAAGAATTGTGGGCATCATAAGGCATTACAGTTGCACCATATCTACGATCTTTGAAGATTGACTACATTCATGAGCTAAAGCTCCCCAATAAATTACATCAACCTCATTATAAGTGTGAGTGCCTAGTTCTAGGTGTCATTTTATCATGAGGTCATTATGCCTATATATTTAGGGTTCATTCCTTTTATAATGGGATGATTTTTAGATAATTTTTGGTATTAGAGTAGCCATTGTAATAGCTTAATTATAGAATAAAAGTAGCTAGCAGTTATTTTATCTTTCATTCTAAGACCTTAACAAGTGCCCCTCATCAAATATTATATACCATTCCTTTTGGCCTCTTATATGATGTTTTCTACCCAACAATGAAGAGGATTTGATGTTTTGTTTCAAACTAAGTGAAGATTTAATGTTGTTTGTTATTTTCATTCTTTGATTCTATAATATTGTTTCTTGTTTACGTTATAGACTTGAATTCATGCATGTGCTCCTTTCATAGTCAGTAATATTCCAAGATCCAATCTATTTTATGCAATTATAGGTTAATACTTTTAAATATTTTGGTGCATCACCTTAGTCTCCATTTTAAGTTTTATTTGCATTTCTTCTTAACCATTTTCCTCCCAAACCAACTCAAAGAGCTAGCTTCTAAAACCCTGGAGGTTATTTTATAGACTGTATTTGAGTCCCACATCTATAAAGCTTCCCATAAAAGGTTGTTTACTTAGAGTGAGAGTTTTAGGCATCAACATTGTCCATGTTGCCTCTTTCATTTATAGGCTAGACAATTCAATTAATGATTTTGGTTTAAAAATGAGATGAGTGGCCAAAAATGAGTTTAATTTTTGAGTGACAAATAATTAGTATTTTGGAATAATAGAGTATTATATAGGTATGGATAACCTTAAACAAATATTTATCTCCATTAATGTTTGGTGGATGATACCTTTTTGATGATGTCATGGGTGATGTCATGGCCCTGATATTTGAATTTTCATTTTCTAAAATTATAGATTCATTAATTTTTCATGGATATTTCACTTAAGCATTTGATTGGATTTTCTTAGCTAAGTGATTCTGATTAGGATTTTTACAATTCTTGGAATTTGATTAGCTGCCTTCCACTATTGATCAAAACCATCAATTTTCTAATTCATAATTTGAATATAGATGAATTAAAATAAGTTGATGATTGTGTATAGGGTAATTCCCCAATTAGATACATATTGGCATGAATCAGAACTTGCATGTGACATGTGTGGATGAATTAGAGCATTTTGGTGGTTTTGGTCTAATTTGTGTATCATTCTAGAAATCAATTAAAATTATTATTTCAAAATGGTAGTGGTGAGAATTAGTTGTATACAGACACTAATTAGTGTGTACCCATAACATATTATTAGATAATACTATCAACTAAGTAAATACTTAATTGAATTCTACTAGTAATATTTTTTCCTTATTATTTTTGTAACGACTTTCTAAAACCCTTACCCTAATCCTAACCTCCACTCTTATCTATATAATAACATAGAGGGATAGTGGGTGAGATATCTTATTAATGATATTTACTATTACATTAGTATAATTAGGCCAATTATCTTAATCAAAATAGGTAGATATGTTACTTGGATGAACTTATGTTACTTTATTTTTAAGATTTCATATATTTATTATGTAAGTATTGTGGGTGTTTTTATTATGGTAGATAACATTATTATAGAGTCTATCCAATAATTTAATATGGTAGAAGATAAATGGAAGCTTCACCTAATTTAGAATATAAGCTCAAATATTGAATATGTAATTTTTCATTATTTTTATACATATTTAACATTCTATTTAGTTTTCAGATTTGCATTTTATTTTTTATACATTTTAGATTTTAAGCCCAGATTTACTAGCATACTAAAAATATAAAATATTATGCTCTCACCTTGCCCTTATGATATTTTGGATGATCATAAATTGATGAATGTAGTGGGGTACTAAGGGTTGAATCATTTTTATTTCATATAAACCCCCTAGGTCATAACTATGTTCTACCAATTATAAAACTCATAGGAGCCATCATTTTAGGAAAAGTGACAATTAGTTTTAACTGATCCATGTTGTGAGGGGTACTACCCTAATACTCAATCCATTAGATATATATATATATATATATATATATATATATATATATATAATCTTTTATGTACCTCATAGTATATAGGAAATGTTTAGGGTTTATTTTGTTCAATAGGAAGCATCTTAGTTATTTGATTTTTTGAGGCACCAGTAAGCGATTAGCCCCAAAAAGTTACTCTCTATGTACCTTAGAGAATAGATAGTACAAATATAGGATAGTGGAAACCTATGTGTTCATTGCCCTTGGGGCCCATTCACTATCTATGACTGTGGATTCATATGTCAGAGAGCCTATAAATCAAGCACACCTCACCCTAGTATTTCCTAAAAAAAATTTAGTTATATTTGACAAATATAAAATGTTGTATTATTCTATATTCAGCTTTAGTTGTAGTATTCTCCAGCTAGATTTAATTTTAAAAAAATTAAAGGAAAAAATAGAAAGAAGTTATTGTGGTAAAAAGGGTTTCTTAGAATTGTTTTTATCCATATGGGAAGGTTGATGACCAATTCTATGTGATTAAAAAAATAGCACAATGTTTTTTTTTGGTCATAGGGAAACCTCACCATTGTGATTTTATAATTTATATCTAGTATTTCAATTTTTTGAAAAGAAATTTCCATACAATATATTATTTCACTTGTAGTCCTGAAAGTACTTTTTTTTATAAAAATACCATAGGTTGATTGCACCATTGTTATTTTCTCATTAAGACTGTCATTTTAACATATATTTTCAAAAAAAAAAATCATTATTTTTTTTCATAAATTTTTTCAGATATTTTAATTCAAGTTTTTTTCTAGCAATGGCAGAGAAAAAAGTAACCCTCTCAAGTTCTAACTACTTTAGTTAGAAAAGATACATTACTAATGTTCTCTTTAGAAAGGGTCTCTAACACATTGAAATGAATTAATAAGTTTTACCTTTAGATCTTATCAAACAAAAAAATGGCAAAACTATTCTAATGAAGCTAGAGGCATCTTTGGTCAATCAATATCCCTTGAATTAAAGTTTCATTTTTAGGGTGTCATGGAAACTTATAATGTGTAAATTTTGTTGGAGGATATTTTAAAAAATCGTGGTAATATAAGGGTATGATAACTATAAAATGAGCTCAATTATCTAATTCTATAAAATTATCTTGGAATTGAAGAATTCAACACTCAAGTCAAGCACTTTAGGCTTTTACTCATTGAGATTAGTGAAACCAAAATTGATGAAACACTCATTATGACTATTTTGTCTAAATTGGGTCATCCTTACTTAATTTTTGTTTCAAACTACTACACACATCAATACTCTATGAGATATGAATACATAGCACTAAATTTTGAGAAGTTATAAAGTAACTTTAGAGAAAATAGGAGAAAATAATTCTTATTGTGGAAATTTGATCTGAAAGTTCTAATCAACAATAATTAGTGGTCAATGATACTAATACAAGGTCAAAATTTAAATTTGACAAAGGAAAGGGCCCTACCAATAAAAAATGGAAATAAAATCCCAAGCCTAATATAAACTTATCATGTCAACATAATCCTTCCCCAAGTTAGAACAAATGTAAATAGAAAATAAATGCCAATGTTGACCAAGAGTGTTGTAATTAGTGTAAGAAACTAGGTCATGTTGGACATCAATATTTTAATAAAATGACATACTTAAAAATAGATATAAAAAAACATAGTTTCCCATATTAAGAGTGGAGAAACACTTTTTGAAATAACAAGATCACTTTTTTATGAATGGATTCTACATTAAGGAGACTCTTTCCATATCACACATGATGGTTCACTCTTTTAAAATCTTCATTAATGCCAAATAATTGAAATTTTGTGGGTAAATATAGCCCTCTAGTTGTTGAGGGTGAAGGGATAATTGAGATGAAGAATGAAATATTCAAAAATAAATTCCATGTTTTCATCTTAAATATCAAAGACCAATATACTATTTTATCCACTAGAAAGGTTGATCATTCAACATGATTGTACAAATTTTAAAACTTTGTGTTAACTCATCCTTCACAAGTCATGATTATGTATGTGAATGACTTGATTAAACTTTGACATGAGCATTTTAGTCATCTCAACTATCGCTCACTACAGTTTCTTAGTAAGTATCACATGGTTATTAGTTTACCATAATTATCTTTCAAAGATGGCATTTTTTAGGTTGTGCACTTGGAAAACAACACATGGATCCATTTCGTAAAGTCAAATTCTTGAGATCAAGTGACACATTATAGTTTAGATCACAATGATATTATGCCATTTCTTAATGTTTCTTTTCAAAAACATAATACATGCTTAAATTAATTGATGATATCTAAAACTTGGGTTTATTTTCTAAAAAAACAAAAATGAGGTATCTTATGTTTCCACAGTCTATGAGATTGAGAAAATTATTTCTAGGTAATAATTATTTGCAATATTTTTTATTGACATTTTTTGAATCTCGATATTTGATTCATCATCAAGACAAAACATGATTTAATAAAATGTGAAAACTCATATTTAATAGATTAAAAATCATGGACACTTAACATAAGGTGTCATCCTTAGGTTTATGTGAGACTTTCTTAGCAATGTGAGCTTCCACAATCATCTTTTGTTTAATTAAAATAATCTCGATGATAATGGTAATTAGATTCCACATCCAAGATAATCAAATAAAACAATAATAAACATTTAAACAACCATTTACAAAACTATATTTTATTTTCATTTTGTTTAAACCAAAATGAGATTCAACCATTTTCTAATGTCTCTCTAAATGCATCTCCTCCTTTTTCATTAAAATGGTCATACTAATTTCTAATACATTAATAAAAATTTTGATCATTTTAACATCTTTGCGTAGAATGCAAAATATACATAAGGAAGCAATTTTGAGGTCATTATCATCAAATTTTTCTTCATGATGAATCATGAATAGTTATTCAAAATGCATTGATAAAAAATCTTGCACACAGTTATTGCCCAAAAATCATCTTCTCAAAAGTGAGGTCTTTGATCACTTTAAAATATTCAAGGCCTTTGTTGTAAATATATTAGAGATAAAAATTTAACATTTTAGAATAGATAATGGAGGATAATTTTTCAATAATAAGATGGTTAAGTTCTATCAATATGTAGGCATTCAACATCAACATATTGTACCCTACACCCCTCAATAAAATGGTGTGACTAAGCACAAAAATTACAAACTAAAGGAAATGGCTAATTTTGTGGTACATTCCAAATACTTTCCCCAAATTTATTGGGTTGAGGAAATTTAGTGTGAAACCTACATTTAAAATCATACTCCCTAGTCTATAGTGCAAAATATGACTCCCAAAGAGAAATGGTTTAATGTTAAGCTAGACATTTGTGGTTTTTAATATTTTAGAACTAATGCATGGGCACATGTTCCAGATTAAAAATAAAAATTAATGGAAAGGAATGTATATCCTTATATCTTTTTAAGATACTATGAAGATGTAAATGCATATCATATTATTGTTCTTAGCACCACTAAAGTGATTTATCAACAGGATGGTAGATGCACAAATTTAGGGGGGGAAGGGATAATTCTTCAAAATTTCATCCATGAATTATAAAATTTTATCACCCTTTTAAAAATGGTGCACTCCCTTTAAAAAAATCCCAAGGAAATTTTTTTGTAAGTTTGGTATTCCAAGCCTAAAGGATGGACATCGTTTGATTTTGCTTATATTTTTATTTGTTTGTGAGGTTTTGGTTATGTTTTTTTTATTTTGATTTGTATTTTTTATATTTTTAAATAAAATTGAGATAAATGAGCAAATTAATGCAAAATAACAACATCACCTTGATAAAAATAAGCCAAAAAGTTGAGATGAAGGTGATAAGTGAGGAAATTGTTAAATAGATAAAAACCCCACACTAGCATTAAAAGCTTGAAATAATCAATCTCTAATTAAAATAACAAGAAAAAGTAATGAGATTAATGGCATTAGGCCAAGAGAAAATCAATAATGCAATAACAAGACTATATCAACAAGATTGAGTTGTAAACTATTGTTAGTGTTGAAGAATGGTAGAGGAGATCTCTTTATATATAGGTAAGAGAGAAAAGGAGTTATAGGGAAAAGATTCAGCATGTGTGATAAGTGTCTTAATCTTATTAAAAGTGAGGAGGATGTTTTTGTCATGTGGGAGGATGAGTTACTTTTGAGAGAAACTCCAAAAACCAACAAGTAGACTAGAGAGGTGAGTGACACCTCAAAAGGGTAGGATAAAATTAATCTATAATTATAATAAATGCAAACATAAATAAGAATTAAGATAATCTTAGAAACCTATGGAAAGGACCCAAATAATTTTAATTATTTAAAACTCACCCTTAAGATTAATTTTGATTTACAAAAGTGGAGAAAACCTTTTACAAACAAGGAAGGGAACTGAAATCATCTAGTACTCCCCCTTAATAGAAACTTCTTTCAAGAGGAATTATAATAGTTTGAGAAACAAAGAAGAGAAGAAAGTAACACCAAAATTCACAAGGATGCAATTGTTATCATCAAGAATATATAATAATCCTCTTCAGATAATGTGGTCGATCCATAATGGAATAAACACCAATAAAAAGGATAAAGGATCCATGAAACCCTACAAAACAAACATGTTAACATAAATATTTCAAGTTAAGTCACCAATATTCTTTAAAATATAATCTACATACATAATGTAATAAAAGTAGATGTACAACTAGGTAAATTTGAGTGAATGATAAATTCCATCACAAAGTGTGAAATCTTGCACAAAAATGAAGTTATTCAAAATAATCAAAGTATATTTCCTTTGCAAAAAAAAGCAAGAAATGAATAATAAATTAAGTTTAAATAAAATGGATACAAAAAATATGTGTCACTTACAAAAGATATATGACATGAAGTAATAGAATAAGTTTCATATTAAAAAGCATCAAAGTATTTAGAAGATCCATAATTTTTAAGAATCCAAATAGTATTAACCTTAGAGATACTAGATTTAGTCATTTTAGAACAATGCAAAATACCATGAATGGATCTACCATAAGATTTGCATGGATGTAATTTTAAACATTTAGATATATAGTGCCCATATTTTCCATAATGTGAAAAAAGTTTAAAATTTTTAACCAAAGCGTGAGCATTACAAGCACTATAATCAAAATAAGTTGCATTATAAGTCCTTCGATGAGGAGGACAACAAGATGGCAAATTTTCATGACAAACAATTGAATCATCAAAACTAAGATAATTATAATTTGTATTATATTTGGGAAAAATATGATTAATAATACCATCTTCACACTTACCAAGCACACCACCTGAATAGCCCATATTGTGCATGATTTTTAAGCTAGGGTTGGTAGAAGAAGTGTTCAAATAAGTTTTAGGTGTTTGAGAAGCACAATGATTTTCAACATTATGAGAGTTAGTGTCATGTGCAAAAGATGTGAATATCTCATTGAGAGTGTCTAAGGAGGATTTCATGTTGTTATGAAAATCATTTTGAAGTGTGATAATGGAACTATGTAAATTATAAATTTTATTATTTTTGCATGCAATTTATTTCTTAAGAGCAAATATTTCATCGCATATTTTTTACTTTCATAGTCTATATAATTGAAAAATACTTTTGGGGATAATTGTGTGAATAATTTTGACTTCGATGTTTTGGATCACCTCTTGAGAACCTTTTTCAAGGGAAATACATCATGTCTTTCTCCTAAAGAAGGTTTATGAGAGGTGATATGAAATGTCTATTCACGTAGTTATCCCCAAATGCATTTTTCAACTATTTCATCATTTTTATAAGAAATAGTTTGCATATATTGTGATTTGATTGTCATAGGGCCATTATGTAAATTCAAAATATTGAAAACCTAGACCATTATCAAAAAATAAATAAATGGGAGTGCCAAGCCTAGTAAATATATTCTCTTCTAGAAAATTTAGGACATTAATTAATCTATAATTGTTTATTGTAATAGATTAATCCACATGGCATAGTAGTCAATAACTATGAGGACAAAATTGTGTGATGATGAAGATTTTTGTTTTATCACCCCAATAAAATCAATACCCCATTGGGCAAAGGGATGTATTTATATGATTGGCTACGAAGGCATGGAAACATTAACTTTTTTTTCCTAAATTATTGGAAATCATGGCAGATATTGACATGGTTGTGGGCATCCTTAAACATTGTAGATGGATAATATCCCATCCTAAGAATCTTATGTGCTATTATGTTTCATAAGGGATGCCCATTACCTATCTTCTAATGTAGGTTGTTTAGGATGTCCACAGTCTCTTCATTTGAAATGCATCTTGAATAGATGCCTTCATAGTTATTTCTATACAAGACTTCTTTCTTGATCTTGTAATGAATTGATTTGAGCTTGAGTGATCATATTTGCTCTTAGTTAAGTTCTATAGGACAAGGGCTTATGAGTAGATAATGGATTATTTGAGTGTACCACTCACCACCAGTTACTTGGGTCTCATTAATGTGTTTAATATTAATTTTTGGATCAATGTAAGTCATCAATTAAATAATCCCCTAGCCTCTAACCATCTTAGTTGGTTTGATTTCAAGGTCAAATTTATGGATTTTGACCATTAATTTTCCTCTTCTTTCATCTACTTTCATTTTATCCAATCATGATCTTGACAATAGGATATGGAATAATGGAATATGGTTTATTTTATAGAATATAATGCCTAGAATTTTTGATAACATTAATCAAGGCATAAATTTTGTTGTCTGTCATGGATTACTTCAACTCAGCATCCTTCAGATTAGTACTCATGAAGGCAATGGGATGTTCATTATATTCTACATTTTGGGTAAGCACATCAGCCATAATATGTTCTGAAGCAAATTAATAGAGATAAAAATATAGATTAATTAGAACTAGAGATTAAGAAATGGTAGTTTTGATGTCTTGGAAAGTTGTTTGGGATTTTGTTGTCCACTCTATCTTAGAATATTTCTTTAGCATATAATTTAATGGCTTTAAAAATTTTACAAATCCAAAAAAAAAATCACACAAATTTTATATTACCAAATAAGGACTTTAGTTAATTCTTGTTAATAGCAAGTGTCAACTTGTGTATGTCCTACACCCGATCCAGATCAATGGAGATCATATATTTATTCATGATATGGCCTAATATTTTCTCTTCAATAAATCCAAATATACTTTTTTCAGGTTAAGTGACACTCCATACCTTTTGCATCTATCAAACACCTTTAAAAAATGGTCTATGTGATTAGCTTTATTTTTATAAAACATAATGAGGTCATCCATGTATATGGCAATACACTTGCCAACCAACCCATAGAAAGTGAATTTCGTGGCTATATGAAATTTTTCTCTTGCATTAATTAGGATGAATGACATCCTCTTATATGTAAAGTTTCCCCACTTTGTTATGAAGGCAATATTCATCCAATCTTATGCTTACATCAGTACCTAATTGTAGCCAGAGAATCCATCCAAGAAGGAGATCATCTCTGATCCACTTACATTTTAATTAACTCCTATTGTGAGGGAAAGGGGAAATTATCTTTATTTAGATGCTTTATTCAAGTTCTTAAAAGCAATACAAAGTCTAATTTCTATAATTTTTTTATTGGTACTAGGTTAGCTACCCAAGTAGAGTGCCTAATTGGGAAAATAATTCTAACATCCAATAAATTTTATACTTTTATTTAAATTAAAAGTTATATAATTGGATTTAATAGAATTTATCTCTACCTGAAAGGTTTCTGATCTGGATTTAGAAAGATAACATGAGTAATGACTCTAGGGTCAAAGACTTTTAGGTCCTCATATGTCTATCACACCTTTGTATTCTAACAGCAGGTAGTTCAAAATTTGCTTCTCATTTTTAGTGTAACTTAAGCCTACATTCACATGTTAAGGGTGTTGGTTAGTGCCCAAATTTTCTTTGAAAAAATATGACTCAATTACTCTTGGTGGTTTCTTCTTCTTAGCTTGGGGGTTTAGATTGAAAAAATTCTCTAAGAGACCATACCCATAGGCATGCAGTTATCATTTAATTGTAAAATAGCATCTTCTCCTAAGTCTTCACCATGCATGTTCTTGACATCTTTTTCATCTATTATTTGATCTTTGAAAGCTCTAGAGTTTTTTATGAATTGCACTATCTGTTGGTCATTATTGAACACCTAGAATTTTTCCATGTTATTTAGGATAAAGGGGTGAGGGATCAACTCTACTAAGAACTTATGCATCTTTGACTCTTGGAGTGGCACCAGATTAGCCACTGAAGATGATAGAAAATTGAGTATATAGTTATGATCTCTAGAAATGGATTTGGTGTTAAATACTTCAAAGGACTCAATCAAGTCCCAATATCTATGCTTGTACTTTTTTAGGTAAGTAAGCTTACACTGATACTTATTCTTGATCTGATTGACCACCAATTTAAAGTCACAAAATATCTTTAAAACTTTAACATTGTGCTTGAGTGAAAACTACAATTTAAGTATAAACTTCATATTTTGAACTATTATTGGTGTAGGGTAACTAAAACCTATAAGTAGCAGGGTAATTATTTTCATTTATATCTATCAAGGCCATGCCCACACTAGAACCTTTTTTCAACTAGGCTCCATCAAAATGAGGAGCCCATAGCTAAGATGGATCTACAAATTCTTATTCATGTAATTCATGTTATTGTCTAGTGGTAAACGTGCATATGCCTGAATGCAAAGATAAAAAGTATACCTTTTCATTTGTGGTCTTGTAATCATTAACCAAATGTCTCATATTTAGTTCTTGGTCTACTTAGATCTGGTTGGATACCCCCTTCCAAGGCAACCACATGTGCAATAAGTTAGGGACATATACATGTTCAATGTCTTAGACTAATCACAACTTAGTAAAAAACCATAAAATTCTGAAATGTCAAACAAGATGTCAATGGTTTGTTTCATGCATGGATCAGATGCCAACTAAATACACACTTTTTTTAATTCTCTAACATATGAGACTAAGGTCTTGTCCAATTTTAAGATCACTCTCTTTGACTTAAATATGGTCAAGCCTAACCTCTGGAATATAACTATCAACATCACATTGGTAAGGGCACCTGAATCAACCAAACAGCTATGCACATTATTTATAAACATTTAGACAATGAGAATAAAATATGGTACTTTAGGTTTTTATTTAAATACCATAACATTCACATGTGCATATTTAGATTTATCTAATGTAGAGGATCTCCTAGTTAGGGCCTTGAACAACATTTCTCTTTGTTTGGTACTCTAAACTAGTTTATGTAGGCTGATATTGGACTTAATCTTATACTTTTATTCTACAATGTTGTACCTAGCCCTACTTTAAGGTTCTATGCTGTGCAACTACTCATCTATCCTAGGGGAGGTGGATTGTTTTTAGCTTGAGATATTAGAGGAGTAGTAGAATTATTGATTATAAGTTTTGACGTATTAATTGGCTACTTGTTTCACATATTGTATTTATTCCTCTAGAACTAATTGAATACATGGATATCATCTTTGTTATCTTCTAGTTCATTATCATCATCTTCTAGAAATGGGAGTTCAGAAGTCTCAAAGACCATTATTGTAATGGAGTGCCCAAGATCAACAAAAAAAGAAGGTTATATTTGATGCATAGAGCCTTCCTATCTATCGATATATTTTTTAAATATTTCTAAGGTTGTGAAGAACTTGATGTAGTTGACCTCACCATGTTGTAAAGTGCTATGAACCCTTAAACAATTAAGAAGGGTTGCTTCCATAATATTGATCTCTGGCATCTTATTGGATGGAACTTGATGTTCTTGATTATTTCCAAACCTATTAAAAGTTTGATTGTATCTTTGTAATATAAAACCCTAATTGGTATTCTACCATCCAGTATTAGTTATGTGTTTCTACATGTTTAAAAACTCATTGCACAATTTCTAGACCATCATATAGATTGATTCCAATTCTATTTTTGTGGAATCATTATTGGTTACCTGTGTTATATTAGTATTGATTAGTATTAATGATTGATTTAGGTTTTACTAGTTGGATGTATAATTATTCAGGAAACTAAAGTGATGATTGGATAAATATTGGGTTAAGGGAGACTAATTATAAACTAGTTTTTGGTTTTGGGTCATAGTGTTTTGATTTGTATTTGGAATTGGATTGAAAGTCAGAAATATAGGACCAAGAGTGAGAGTAGCCAAAGAATACATCTGAGGGTTCAATTATTTACCTACATTTATATATTTATCATAAGCTAAAGGTAATGTATCAATACTAATAGCTCTACATAAAAATACATTGGTCACAAGGTCTAGAGTGTTCTTGTAGATCTTTAGGGATAAGTCCTCATTAGGTGTGTAACCAGTCTCAAGTCTACTATAGACATTCTAAAATATATCATTAAAGGCTCAGATTAGCTAATTAGAATCTCTCCTCATATTTATAAAGTATTTATAAACAATACTTTCACTAATGACCTGACCAAATTGTTCTAAGAAGGTGTATTGGAAATTAGTCCAAGATATAATGGAACCTTATGAGACATTGAGAAACTAGTCATAGGATACATCTTGTCATGTGAAGGAAAATAGTCTACATGCCACATTATTTCAGGTTAAATTCAAGATTCCCAAGATAGTTTTAAAAACCTTAATGTGTTCTTATGCAATCCTTCCTCCCAAGGGAGAAAAGTAAGGCAAATATTTCTTTAGGTTCCTTGGTAGGTCATGGACAACTCTTACAACATTGATACTAGAACCAGTTAACTAGGTTGAAACTTGAATTGGAGCTATGGGTTAACCCATCAAGAGTAATGGAAGTTGGGGTTGTCTACATAGAGAATGATTGAGATTGGATTTCCCACCTAACTCCTTTATTAGACATAACTTTCTTATGGATTTCCAAATGTGGGAATAGTAAGTTAGTGTCTAAGGTTGATCTTGTAAGTATTTTAGATACTTCTAGTGCAACTCAAGAGATTATTTTCAAAGAAATTAGAGGCAGAGGTTTAAGCCCTTCTTTTGGTTCAAACTTTAGTTATCTCTGTTGATGTGGGGTTTATGTACACCATATAAAATTTTACGAGTATACTCTAAAATTTTAAGATCAGTGAAAAGGTCTTCATTCTAAGGCATGAGTTATGGGGTATTAGGTTTTGTAAAAAGCTTGTTGGGGGAATAGCAATGAGTGAGGCAACTTGTTTACCATGGGTGAAATTAGATCTAACTGATATGAGTAGATTGATGATGTTTCTAACTAAGATGGGTAAGACTCCAAAATAAACTCAAAAAGGAGGGAAAGGTAGGGTGGGAAATGAGTCTTGTGGACCACACTAAATGAAACCTTTCAAGACTAGTACTTAAACTAAAGTTCTATAGGAGATCATAGAGCAATTTTTGATGTAAATTACTATAGAAACTAAAAATAAAACATTGTTAGGGTTCAAAGGGAACCAAAATACAACATACTTAAACACATGAAATCAAAGGTTTCCATGTTTATTAGACTATGATACCACATCCACAAGGGGGGACTATGATTTATATACAAAAGCTATTTAGATTAGCTATAGCTTACTATAAATGGATGTAAATAAAATCTAACTCATACACAACCAAAGACTAAAAAACTAGAATGATAGAACTTCTTACACAATACACAAGTTGGAGAAGAATCAAGATTTGTACATCATGAATAAAATTGCAAAACTTCTTCAGAATTTCCTATTAATCTTAATAGCCAAAATTGGCCTCCATTTAGGACTATGATGTTTCAACTATAAATAAGCTTGGGATGGGGAAGGCCTCACCTCTCAAGTGAATTATAATAATACAATTATAAAAATAACACTATGTGTTAATCTCATCCAAAACATGCATGTAAAATATTTCTCAATCAAAATAGAATTCGTCATCTCAAAATATAATATATACATGGTAAATAAGTTTGAAATTAACAATTTCATCTCAAATAAATCATGAAAGTATATATGTATACTTAGATGGTGTTAATGTTGCACCACTAGAATAATTTAAACTACAATAAAATTTAAGTAAAAGTTGATGTGGTTGGAACTGGAGTTATAACTAGAGTTACAACTAAAATAGGCACTAAAAATAGAAGTGGACTGGAAGTAGACATAGGAATCAATCGAATCCAAGTTGAACTTTGTGTTATAAATGGAATAGGCATTTGAGCTACATATGAACCTGATGTAAAAATTGGTAGTGGGACATAAGTTTACCCTATTTGAGTATGGACCAATATGTACTTAGGAAGTTAATTACACTAAGGTGGGGTTGGCATGAATCTAGTTGGCATAGTTTCTTACTTAGTTTCTTATATCTAAAGGTAAAGCACATTAATTACTTGAAAGTCCATTCTAATAGTCTCAAAATCAAGCAGAGCTCTTTTGAATAACTGAAGAAGCTTATCCATCAGTTTCTTATGTGTACCCAATGCAGCCCTAACCTTAGTGTGTAATGACTCAATCCTTATATTAGTATCTATTGAAAAATTCAGTAATTACATCACCTCATCACTAGTTCTATACATAGTCCCTTTGATCTGTACTTTGAATCTATCTAATGTGTCTTGAAAATGATTCTCAAAAATGGGTCTAGGAAATAATGCCCCTATGGAGTGCTTACTTGAATGACTCTTAATTTAGTCAAGATATAGATAACTCCCCTCCCCTAGTTTTAAAATTGTTGAATCAAATCTCACATCTCTTAATGCCATTCAAGTATACCATCCTTTTTTATAATAATATTATTTTTTGCCCAAACAACTTCAAATGTTGTTATAAAATTGAGGTGTGCATAATCCTTATTTATTATTGCTTAGCTTATAAAATGTGATTTTCCACTATTATCCTTTATTTTATTAAATATTTGAATCAATGGTATCAAATAAATTCCTAGTTATCTCCTATAAATTATCTATTGTATCTTTGGGGGCTTGTATGGTACTCATTTATGGATATTTTATTCAACTTGATTAAAAATTATAAACATTTCCTTGATCACCCCTCCTATTGTGTTCACAAAACTATAAGGGTCTTCCCTAATCCTATTTGGGTCTGAATGGTACACCTTCCTTGTCTTAGTTAGAGATAAGATATCTTCCCTCTATTATAGCTCTATGTGGTGGCCCTCAGTAACCATGGATTTCTTCTTGAGTTTTCTCAAAAATTTTGTCTTTTTATAAAAATGGAACTTAATTGATGGTTGATCAATTATTACCAAATATTATATCCTTGTTTATTCTTATTTTTACAATTACTTGATCCATGAAAGAATATCCAAGGCAACATGTTACTTTTTTATTCTATTAAATGTAATTGTGTTTCCTAAGCTTGTTGAGTTGGTTGATATCCTTGAGTAATCAAAAAGGATTATATTGGAGGTAACATATATGATGTAATTAGCCTTCCCCTCTACTTTGTGCACTAAAATTTATAGTGTCTCCATCTATGTGGCTTAAATAATAGGTATTTTTATCTATGTAGATGTCTTGGGTGGGGTGACTTGTGTAGAAAAAATAGAGGTAAACACTAGGTTTTCAAAATGTACCCTGTTGCTTTGAATAGGATATTGAAGGCTGGTTCCCTTAAAATAAGGAATAGGTCATGAGGGTGCTTACTATATTTTACAAATAATAAATATTGCAAGTATATACAAATCCAACATTCATAACAGTAGGGGCCATAGGATACGCAATAATAGGTGGGGTTGTGGTAGGAAAATTGATAATGTAGTAATAGCCTAGGTCAAGGTTATTTGGCTTAAAGAATCCAAATAATGTAAATAATATGTTACAACAACTGTGGTTGAAAATTTTTAATAAGTTACCAAAGAATTTGAACTTAAACCCAAAAGATGAATAGATAGAGTGCTAGCTATTGTAGTTGATGTTGTTGTGGTTTGTGGTGGAGAAATTAGAGATGTAATTGGGGATGGCCCTTGTATTTTATATTACAATTGTGAATTTGTCTCTCTTATTACATCTTCTTCTCTATCTAAAAAAAATTTAGTAGCTACAAAGTTAGTATCATTTTAGTTGACCTCTTTAGATCCTATTATTAGCTTTGTTCTCCCTAGCTATGCACTTTCCTCAAGCAACCATTCACCCTCTGGGTCTCATTTTGTGGTCTCACTAAAGGACCATGACTCTTTAATTTATTTCCTAGATACCCATTTTTATTCATTATCCATACTTCTCTCTTCATCTTCATTATCATAGACCATGATAGGGTCTAATCTTCATGTGCCTCTTCTTCTATCCTCCCTCTCTTTAGAGACTTCTATTGGTTCTTCCTTCATTTCCACCTTTCGAGGAGAGATAGGTAAAGTATTGGAATTCCTTATTTATGTAAGTATTTTTTTGGTACTAGTAGATGTTGGCCTAGTTGAAGGTGGAATGGGGGATGGAGGGACTTTAGTGGTGATAGATTGTGATGGAGTGGGAAGGGTAGTTACTAATGGAAGAATGATGGATGATAAAGTTATATCTCAAATAAGATAGGGTGATGTTACTAGTGGTGAAAAGGAAGAAGTATAAATATGTACTTGAGACAAAATGAAGGAAGAGTTACATGTTGGGAAATGGTTAGTGGAAGAAAAAACAACATAGAAAATATACTAGTTGCTCCACTTGGACTAACAAGCCTTTATTCTTCAACTTTATGATGTGGGGAGATAGCAACAATTGTGTGTTTAGGGGAATTTAGAATAAATTCCACTCTCTCTTCATCATGAGCTACCCTAGATGGTCCAACTTCTTCCTGTCTTCCCAATTCTGCTTGAGAAGGGGGTCCATGAATGGGTTATGAAACCCATTATTGATTCTTAATATTTTTAGCATTTTATTTGGTGATAGTAGGATCGTATTATATTATCTATTTGAAAATCATAGACATGTTATATCTTTGAATCCTTATGGCCACTTCATAATTATCTTCAACATTCATAAATATGATATCATGGTCATAGGCTTGGTGCCCATAGTTGATCTCGATTTTCCTTTCATATTTATTTAGGTGTGATCTGGAATTCCCTGTAAGGTCCCAATGTTTGTAGGGTGCCCATGTGAACCCATAATGTGTCCTTATTTTCCCAATAATTTTTAGGTGCTCCCACCTTATGTATTGTATTCTTCCATTACTAAGAGGGGTGGGATGGATGACTAGTTGCTTTGCCTTCCTCAACTCAATGTCAAGAATTTCAACTGATTGAATATAAATTTCCTACTCTATGACATTATCAGGTAAAATCCTTTGTAGGTATAAAGGTTGTACCCTAGCGCCTTCTATTCTAATTATTGTGCACTCTAGGTATAACTAGTAATCACCCATTTTTTAATAGAATTATTTATTTGATTAGATAATTTAGGCATATTCTTTTAATAACTATCCTAATAATGTACTATTAAACCATAGGGTAAAAGGTTTTAGTTAGCCTCTTCATGTTCTTCCTAAACCTGTGGATACAGAGAATGTTCAATTCATCCCATATCATATTATGAGGGTATTATGTGGATGGTTACCAGGATTATTAAAATGGTGAATGGATCATTATAGTTATAACATACACTATGTGTGACATCATATAAAATTTGCCATCTAACAAACTTCTAGTATTGTTAATTTTGATAATTATTTTGGAGTTGATAATCTCTCTAATTTATATGAAATTTTTGGATGTCAAAATCATGCCCAGTAGAGGGACCCATATCTCATTGGTGTAGGCAATATTTGAGAAACCATATATTATATTCAAAGGGGCTATAAAAATTCTTACCCTAGGCTTAAAGACAATGATAAGAATGGTGGAGGTGGGGCCATGGACTATAAATTTGCTTAGGTTATTAGCCCATCCCTTCAACTTGTTGCTAACATTATTCTTGAGAAACCATGTGTTCACCATTTCTTGTTTGTATATCATCTCAGACACTAGAAGTCTATATTATTCTCAAAGGCATTGCCACTAATATATGTAACTAGTGTTTTACTTAGCTTGAAGTGTAGTATATTTATATAAATTTTTTGCATTCATAAATAAATCCAAAAAGAGGTCTATACAAGGCATTACCTCTCACTTGGCCTATGAATACCCATTTATTTGATCTCAAGAAAGTCATTTATGTATCTTTGCATGAATATGGATAATTGGTCCCGAGCTTTGTAGGGATATGCCACCTCAACCATGTTCCAAATGGTAGAATAATGCTTAAATTCATGATTCAAGGATAAAAAATAAAATTTGTATCGATATATTAAATTAACCATGAAATATAATATGTAGAGGGAACTTGAATATGAGCTATAACTACCATTGAATCTCTGGTTTGAAAATCCTTTGACCTATGAAAAGTCATAAATTTCTTTATTGTAAGAGAGCTCTAGATTTGCAGTGTGTGCTCAAATGTTTGAAATCAATGTAACTAAATGGATTTGATAATTTTAAATATATTAAGTTATTCATGTATTCTTTGACAAGTAAATTAATATATTCATTATGCAAATTAATGGCTATAACATCTTTGATTGATTTTTCATGGCTAGTATTTTCATTTAAAATTCATAAAATTGACTTCCACAACTTTTTAATGTCATGTGGCTTCTTATACATGTTCATGGATGCTTAGTCATCTTAATATGGAAAATGTCTTTTTTTTTATCTTTCATACTTAATAGTTGTGTCTAAGATGTTTGCTCACGTGTCTTTGAAGGATAAATTTTCTAGACATTGTTGTTTTGTTGATGGCTGAGATGTGATCTATTGTACTTTGCTCTTCAAGCCACAAGTTAACATGATGATGATAAGGGGATAGATCTTGGAAATTGACTTGCCCAAAATTATCTGTACAAGGGTCCATGATGACTTCACCTCTAGGCTAACAAGATGATGACATTTGGACAACTCTCACTACTCCAATTACTCAAGATAGTTCCTACAAATGTCTATGCTGACATCACCACTAGGATGTTGAATGAGCACGATGATGACACGTGGATATATCTTAGTGATCCACTTACTTAGGATCATCTATATAAAATACTTTGTTGGCATCACCTTTGGGAGGCCAAAATGGCATGTACCCTTTTCACTTAGTACTATGTATGAGAGAAATGATGATACTTGGTAATAATGAACTCTAGGATGGTTCAAGAAACACCTAAGTGTGAAATAATCTTTTTAAAATACACAACATAGACAGCAAACCCACTAAATAACATAACACATTAGCCTAGTTAGCCATATAAATAATAAATTAGACCATGTAAATAAGCACTTAAATAAATTTGAAGGTGAATAGTAAAGCATATAGTATGGATTAGACATAGCATCGATTATTTTTAGCTTCAAAAACATCTTGAAAATAATGATATGAAACCTACATATTGCATTAAGAAAAAAAACTAGAAACCATGATAGTTAAATGAATTTCTAAAGCATTGGATAATTTTCTTGAATTCATGCTTTTCAAACTTATACATATAGAATTTTGATTTAGAATACTTCAAATTATGTTAAATTAATATTGGGTACCTATTTGAATATTTTAAAATGAGGTACGTGTGTGTTAGGCCACAAGTCTTATGTTTTTCATAGTTTATTTCTCTGATTTGTTCATGATTTGTTGATTTCAAAAAATTTACTTTCATTCTTCTATTTAAAATTCATTTACAACATTTTATATTCTTATATTCATTTTATCTTAACTATTATTAATACACAAATCTATTCCAAATTCTCATAAAATAGTTTTAGGTCTTTCTTCTAACATTTATACTATTGACTTAGTCAATATTGCATTATGTCAGCCAACATATTTCAACTATATTAGCCTATCCAATATTGTTAACTTAGAGTTTAAGATTAGTGTTATATATGTATGTATGTTTTTTTGTTTGTTTATTTATTTGTCATATTTCATTCCTAATAAGATATATATTCATACACACTAATTTTTATCCATTTCTACCCCAATTAGTATTTAGGAGAGTTAATAGTTTAGAACCTTATATTGGAGGTCTTGTCTTATGGTGTCATTAAAGCTCAATATGAGATTCATTTGGATTTATAAATAATGATACCTAGGTCTTCATCTAACCATTTGAGGTCTTCAACCTGCAACAATCTCTTGCAAAGTACCCCTTGAGGTAAAAGGGGAGATTGAAGCATTAACGGTTCCACCCCAAGGTAAGTAATTCTGAACCTATATTTTTTCCTTTACTTAGTGGATTATATGTTGTTTATTTATTTTTGAATGTATGTGTGTATATTTTCTTATAATTTTTCTTATATTAAATAAATTGATATAGATATAGGTTGTTTAGGCTTTCCATTTATCACCTTATGTTTCATATGCCTCTATTTTTTTGACCATTACACCTTACCATTTTTTATATTCACTTACCCATTATTTAATTTACTTTCACCCATTAAAACCGTTTTATTTAATTGCATCTTTACAATCATAGTTACAATTATTTACCTTTATTAAGGTATAGTGAGAGTTATATCCCTATGTCACAGGTTTAGTATTTCAAACTCTTTCTTCTTGGCATTTGAGTTATAGGTTATCCATTACTAGATATATGGATATCATTGGTCCTTATATATTCATCCAAGTATACACAACATCTATTCAATTTACCTTAATCAAGTCCTAGTCTATTGAGAGAAAAGGATAGTTTTAGGTCATCATATCCCATGCATACATAATATATAGTCACATTTAGGTTCATGGAGTCAAAATTTAATCTTTGATTAAACCAATCATGTAATAGTTTCAATATGATTTGTACCATGGGGACTAGGACCAAGTCTATAAGGAATAATTGAGTTTGGTTATGTAGAGTGAATGCATAAAGATGTATTTATAAAGAACAATCAAAACACATTCAAATGATCAAAAGTCTTACTTGTGAAAAATGTAACTTCTATTCAATAGTAATTAATAGGGAAAATGGTACATTATGTTATAGCTCATGTGTTACAAAATAGATACTTGGAGCATGCTATCTATGTTATGACTATGTATCACATCGACCCCTAAAATAGACACATATGTTAAATATTTAACATGAATAATATAATATAATTTACAACTATTGTTAGTTACAAATAAGATAGCTAATAGTTGTTTCATCTTCATTAATGGATAAAAGTTAAGCTTCTATGTTGGTGGTGAGTAACGGTCTAACTAAAAATATTCTAAGATAGAGAGTACCACCTAACAAGCCTCATTTTAGAGTAGTGACACATGGATGTGTTGAAGCAAAGATAAATTTAGGCATATGAACTTATGAGTAAGTACTAAAATGGTGCTTAAAGTTACAATTTAAGTGAAAAAGCATATGAACCAGTGCATGACTTTACACAAGAGTGTAACTAAACTTTGTGTATAAGAGTGCACAGGAGTGCATAGAAAGTGCAAGTTGTATGCAAAAAAATAAGTGATGGGATAATTATACTATGAATGATATTTGCATGGATCATTCACCCTTTATTTAAGAAAATTTCTCTCCATTGTGTCATTATATAGATGAGGAAAATACACTTGAAGTTGCTGAGAAGTGTACCACTTATCTTGATCAGCATATTGTCTAACCTTGACCACTCATAAAAGTTGATGTGTTCCATGGTAGGTGTGTGTGTTTGTCACTTCATTTATTTCATCCTTATCTATATGGTGCAAGTGTTATGGATCCAAACCATAAGGATGGTGTGTCATAACTAGCTCAATAAGTGGCACAGTATAAGGCTTGAGAAATTCTGCATTAAAGAATAGGTGCATGCCCAAGTATGAAGGTAGATCAAGAATGAAGGTGTTCTCACCAGCTAAATGTAGAATGGTTTAAGGACCATAAGGTAGAGTATTTATCTCTTTATGTATACCTTTTAATCACTCCTAAAGGTGCAACCAAATTTTCTTTCTAACTCATATTGCATGAGGTGTATGATGTGCATCATATCCCTCCTTTTACTTTTCTTGTATGTGAGATTGAATCTATTGAACTTGATTATTAAAATATTGGGTTAGGTTTAAATACTTATTAGCTTTGTCTACTTCCCATTTTTATGTGTGTAATTCAATTCTAGATAGTGTGTAGTAGGAGATGTCTAGAGGTGATGAAGGTTGAAATCAAAGACATGTCTAGAATAGACTATGACTTGTAGAGATATGTAGGGATCTATTATAGGCATTTTGAATGTATAAGATATTTTCATCCCAAGTGAAAGCATGTGTGGTTTTTTGAATTTATATAAGATGAACAAGTGTGCAATTGACCACTTTAGTTTTCCTATTTATCTATGGATGAAAAACTATTGACCAATCTATTTTCATACCTATCAACTCCCACAATGCTTGCCAAAAATGACTTATAAATCATGGATCTTGATTAGATATGGTGGATGTTAAAAGCCTAAAATGAACCCAAAATGGTTTAATAAGGATTGTGTAGTGATAGCTATGTCAACGTCTTTATTGTAAGCAACCATGATAGCCATATTTGAAAACCTATTAATACAATAAACACAATATCATGTTGGCATCTCATCATAGGCAACCCAGTCATGAAATCCATGATGATATATTCCCATGGTCTAGATGGAACTGGTAGAGGTGCATAAATGAATAACTTCTTATTTTTGGGTTTAGTGATGTAATAAGGTAAGTAAGACTTGATATGGCATTCTATGTTTGTGCACATGTGACCAATCTATGTATGGCTCCAATGAGGCTAGATTTTCTATCATGTCAAAGTATCTCAAATTTTTAGCATAGTGCATCTCCTAAATGAGTCATTAGTGAGGTACACCACCAGGAACACAAATATGTTAGAGCTTGTAGAAAATTCAGTCAAAAAACTATAATTACTAACCTTGTTTACCTTACATGAGGATGGTAGAAGTTAGTGTTAAGTCCATATCAATAGAGTAAAAGGATAACTAGTCTATGAAGTTATGGGCATGCATGTCTAGAACTATGATAAGTGCATGAACCATTAGTTGGATAAGTCAATATACTACCTTGTTATCCTTCCCTTTCTTGTGTTTTACCATGAGATGGAACTATTGAAAGTAAGTCATTCATTTCATGTGACATGTATTTTCCATATTTTTTACATCTATCAGAAATGAAGTGGATGGTGATCTAAGTGAATCAATGTCTCCTTCCCTATAATTTAGTGTCACCATTTATTAATTTCTTAAACATAGCATACAATTATTTCTCATAGTTAGAGTACCTTTTCATTATGTCTTTGAATGTCTCTGAGTGGTATGGGATTGGATGTCCATAATGCATGAGCATTGCACTAAGTGCATAGTTAGATGCATTGGTGTGAATTTATAAGGAATGTGTAATGTTGGGAATTGATAAAATAGTTTCTATGTATAGGTGTTACTTGATTTCCTCAAAATCATGTTATTTTTCATGAGTCCAATTGAACTTAGATTTTTAACTTTTTATCTAGATGAGAATGCAAGAGATGTGTGATAATCCAAGGATGAACCTGTAATAGAAGTTATAAAGTCCAAGAAAAATCCTTAATTTTATGAGATTATATAGAGTAGGCAAATATTGGATCACTTTGATATTTTATAGATCTACATGGATCCTTATGCAATCAATGATGTATCCCAAGTACTAAATCTATATTACACTAAATGTGCACTTTATTAAGTTGGCTTACAACTTATGTTGATGAAAAGTGTCTAGGATGCATGCAACATGTTTCATATGATCCTCCTAAGTGTAGATAAAGATGATAATTTCATCCAAGTTGATTATGATAAAGGATTTGAGAAAATACCTAGGTAGATAATTCATCAAGTATATAAATGTGGTGTGTGCATTGGTTAAACTAAAATAGATGACCAACCATTCATACAATCCTTCTCATGTCTTGAATGTTATCTTCTAGATGTCTTTAGAATGCATTAGGAACTTATGGTAACCAAGCTTAAAATCAATCTTGGTGAATTATTATGTGACTCAGAGTTATTCTATAATGTCTTGAATAGGTGGCAGTGGGTACTAATTCTTCACCATTAAGCTAATGAGTACATGATAGTCTATGCATAATACCCAGGACCCATCCTTCTTGGGTGTGAGGACAATAGAAATTTCATAAGGAGAAGAGGTAGCCTTTATATTGCCCTCATCAAGGAGATCATGTATGTAACATTGAATTTCATTATTCTCCCAAACTAATCTATGATATAGGGGCTATTTAGAAGAGGAGATCCATGAACCAAATCGATGCAATGATTTAATATTTAGTGTGTTGGAAGGCCTTTAAGATTTATGAAGACTTAGTTACACTACATCAATATCTTATTAACCTATTGTTTTTTTGATGTTTTATAAGTGATGTGCATTACCAAAGTGCACTTTGTCTTCTTCATAGGTGTGTCAGGACAAACCATAAGTAACACAAACTTATGCGCATGTAAGATGAGTTTGTGACATTTCTTGATAGACACCAAGGTGAATTTTCTCTTGGGTGCTAACTCAAATATATTGTAAAAGTGATTTTTTTCATGAATATTATAATGTTGTGGCTTGGTTTGATATGTAACTTATCAGTCATGTAAATACAATCTCCCTAATAAAATGTCATAAATCTCTAGAGGTGAAATGTAAAAAGTAGCATTATCCTCCATAGGCTTGAATTTGTACTAAAAATCATATGGTCATCAAACCTATATAACTTCCCCCTATTGTATCCATCCTAAACAATATGGCTTGGAGTGTAAAATAGTGGTAATACTAAGGCATTAAGTTTTGTATTGCATAATAATGTTATTATGACTGCCAATGTCTATGTTGACATGAAGAGGCTGACCTTTCACCTATAAATTTATGTGGAATAGATGTTTGCACTCCTAAAATATGTAAATCAAATTGGTGTCGGTACTTAGGTAAGAGGCATCTGGATAAGTTTCATCCATCAGTATGGTTCTTGAGGTATATTGTGTGAGTAAGAATTGTTACACATGGCATTTATAATTTTCATGAGTGGATGAGTGATGCTAGTGGCATTGATTACCACTTGACTTATTCTTTCCTTTGTCCAAATCATAAGGCATAAGAGTCTTAAAATTATGTGAAATATTTTGAGTAATCTCACCTTTACAATAAGTGTTTTGTGTTTGCACAAAAGGCTATGATGTGGATTTGTGTGAGGTTTGATCCTTATGCACTGCATTGGATGAAGAGGTGAAATGCTACTTCATCTTTTCTTTTGATTTGATTTTGGCAGTGTTACAATATGTTTTCCCAAGCATGTCAAAATTCAATAACTCCATCTTCACATGGACATAAGGTGAGTGTCTATTGATGTAATTCAACACCTTATGTTTTTCACTCAAGTTCTCTTCTAACACATAAAGTAGTCATGGAATATGTTGGTGTAGTCTTCCACTAACTAATCCTTTCACTGACGTAGTAGTTGAAACTTGATATATTTATATTCAAAGTGTTATATAGGGTATTACTCCTCCCTTAGTGTATCAACAAAAGTATTTCATGATTCAATCAGAACTCGCTCTTGTGAACACTATGTACTAAAGGTCTCCCACTAGTGAACAATTAAAATGGGCATCTTCAATACTACTAAGGTGATTTTCTCATCATTTGTGAAGTAATTGACTAAGTACGCCTAAAGTTTTTGAATATAGGCATCCAATGCTTTGTCATTGATATTTCCTTTGAGTATAGGGATGCCAAGATTGACTTATACTTTGAAGGGGGTTTACAATTGAAATCATAGTTGAGTGTGTTATGGAGGTGTAATAAAAGGCATTAGGTTGAGTTGTATCATTAACTCATATAATTAACAAAAAAGTGTGGTGTATTATGCCACTGGTACATCATTAATAATATTATGAATCTCTATATCTACCTCAAGTTGCTTCTAAGTGTCAACCATCTTGATTTTACTATGATGTTCTTGTAGATATTCCAAAATAGAACTAATTGACATAACTTCTTTCTCGAGTTATGTTTGCATGTTTACAGGAATAGGAAGGAAAGGAATATTTTGCTCTGATATCAGGATCTAAACCATGGGGCCCAAGACCAAGTGTGTGGGGAAAAATTAAGTTTATCTATGTAGAGTGAATGCATAGAGATGAATTCAGAGGAATAATCAAAACACATTCAATGGATTGAAAGTCTTGCTTGTAATAAATGCAACTTCTATTCAATAGTATAAAATAGGGAAAATGATGCATTGTGTTACAACTCATGTGTTATACTATAGATATGTAGAGAATGTTATTTGTGTTAAAATTTTGTATCACACCAACCCTTAGGTTAGATGAATATTTTACATATTTAGCATGAATAATAAAAGAACAGATAAAACTACTCTCAATTATAAAGAAGACAATTAAGAATTGTTTTATTTTCCTTTTTGGATGATGGTTGAGCTTCTAGGTTGGTTATGACTAATGGTCCAAACAAAAATATTCCTAAATGGAGAGTTCCACTTGAAAATACATGCAGTCAGAGCAAGATAACATGTGGATGTGCTAAAGTGAGGATGGATGTAGGCACACGATCTTATGAGTGAGTATTAGGATGGTCTGTGAGTTGCGAGTTGAGTGTGAAAGTCTATGAATTAGTGCAATACTTATGAAAAATATTATAAGTAAGCTTCATGTATAGGAGTGCATAGGAGTGAATATAATATGTGATATATATGAAGAGAAACAAGCGAGGGGATTATTTTGTCATGAAAGAGTTGTGCATAGTTCACAATAAGTGATGAAATTGAAGCAAACTAAGCCCCAAATCACATCATATAGCTAAAATTTGGGTCACAAGGATTGAATTAGAAAAAAAATTATATTTTATTGAACTAGACATTTGGGCCAATTTTTTCCCAAATCATATTGTATATTTACTTCATGGATATCAAATTGGCACAAATAGTGTTCTTGATTGATTTAATCACATAATTAGTTCAATCACTTATGACATTGGGGACTCACATCTTATAGTTTTAATTAGCATCATAGGGATTAAATGTGTATAAATTATATGGTTGATTGAACCAATCAATAAATTAGTTCAATCATCAACTCTATGGCAGCCAAGTTATACCTAAATCATGATCTACGGTCGCCATTAGTTTCAAGGGGGAATTTGTGAGTCAATATCCTAGAGCAAGTCTTAATATATATGGTACATGTGAGGTTTAAAAAAATTTATTTGGACACACCTAGTACTCCTAATAATGTTGGCAATGAATCTAAAAGGGACCAAAACTTACAAAACAACTTTATGTTTTCCCAAGACAAACGTTAGTTGTAAAATTTACACCCTAAAATCCTCAGGTTCAATACTAAAATGATGAAGATATCTAAGTATTGACTAGATTAGTTTTTGAAGATATATTTTATAAACATTAACTCCTGGAGCGATGAGATTGATTCTAAAAGATGCATAGTGTCCCTAATTTCTTAGATTTATAAAAATAAATTTAAATTATTAGAATACTTAACATTTATTTTAGTACATACACTAAATCCCATTCATGTATTCATCTTGAAGGCCTTAAAAATACTAATTATAACTTGTGTGTAATTTAGGTTCACTAATTACCAAGACAAAAGTACAAAATCTTGTATGTGTTTCTTAAAATTCAATACATATTTTTGTTTAAATCACATTTATTTAGAAAATTTTCCTCTTTTTCCCTCAAAATTATTGAACTTTTTTTTTGTATGCATTCATCATAAAGGCTTATATTGATTTATTATGGTCATTAATGCTTATCCTAGGAAATGATGAGGAAGTAAGTTTCCACTTGGAATCATCTCATTTCATTGAGAGTAGGAGAAACATCACCCAAAGCCTTTAAACATGCATTATCATTTGGGTGCTTGGAGATAGATAATAAAGATAAGGTCACTATAATTATTAATTAAGTAAAAATCAATAATTAAAACAAAACTTGAGACTAAATACATAAAATTGAAACATGAGACAATCTTAATCGTATATGCAATAACCCTCATTATTACATTAATTTTTTATAAAAATGAAAAAAAGGAATTTTAAAATAATGAATCCTAAGAAAATAACTTAATATTTGGATTTATCTAAATATGGGTTTATGATTTATTATTATATTTTAAATCCTTATATAGCCTTTATCATTTTGAGAGCTCAAAATTAGTGGCCCCAAGTTCTTTGGGAAATAACTTATGATTATTAGGAATAACATAACCAATAGACCCTAAAACAAGAGGGTGTGAAAATACATCAATGTAGATACTATTTCTAAATTATATAGCATCTCAGTCTTGTACACTTGTCAAATACATATCATGGATGTACTTTTAGCTTCTAGACCTTTTCAATTACCAACAGACTTGCATACACTTTCTTTCTATGCCTAATTTCTTATCTCTTAGGCTAAAACTTTGTTATTCTAATGACTCAGACTTGTTATCTTGCCAAAAATGTTGTAAACATGATTATCTTCCATATTTGAAAGTTTTAAACTTGTAACTATTTTCCAACTACTAGGTCAATTGTGTTCCAATTAGACACCTATATCGACACAAGTGTCATATCCCAACACAAGTGTCCAATGCCTTAAAGCCATTCAATTTGTAAACAAAATGTATCTTAAAGGTCAACCTAAGTGACTTAGTGTGATATATTCTTCAAATAGATTGGTATAAATACAAGATCAACCCTCAATCATTCCTAACCTAGGAAACACCTAGAAACTCATAAGGCACCTATGAAAAGTATCCTATCAAGCACTTAAGTGAGCAAAGTTTTCCTATTTTTTCCTATCTCCATATTAATCATAGGAAAAACACATCTATAGGTCTAAATTACCAAAGGAGAAACACAAGTTCTATATTTTCAAAGTTAAAAGATAGGTCAATGTTATACTTTCTTATCACATATTACATGATTCACACACAAGACAACACATAAGGGAGAACTACATCAATTTGAGGCCCTCTTTAGATTATTGGCTATGTAGGTAGCACTCGTTGACATAGGGGTATTTATGATAGATCATCACCTTGTGCTCATTAACCCATTTTTACCACAGCCAATATGAAGATGAAAAACTAGGGTTTTTTATTTGATACAGAGTGATAGTCCATGACCTAGATCTGAATGCACCAAAGTGAAGGTGATGCAAAACCCAAAAGCATTTAGGTGGTCACATCTATTTTCAATGGGTATTTCATAATGAACACATGTATCCCATCATATTATATCATCAATACAACTATCTTAGGTCGACACAAGTGTCCATGAATAGAAAGGTATAATTTCTAAAATCAAGTGAGTGTTCCAAAATCTAGATCCTAGATCCAAATTTATATTAGCATTAAAACCAACTAAGCATCTTATTTTATTTTTTGTTTAAATATATATCATTTATTTAATTTATATCTTTAACATCTCAATATATTAAATTTATTATATTTTCTATCTGAGTTTCACAAATAATTGGTCTGCTTTAGAGATAGTCTACCATCCTTATGCCCTAGGCTATATCTAACCCTTTAACCCTAGATTCCAAAAAATCTAGATTTTTGGGTTAAACATTTGGTGAACCCAACCTTTCCTCTACAAAACCCTAAATTTTAATCTAGGGTTTCCTTATTCTCTATTCTAATTTGTGATTTAACAAGATTTTACAATCTAGAAAATTAGATCTCTTTTTTAATCCACATGTTCAATATGGATACATGTGTAGCTCATTTTATGTTGTAATTTATAGTTTTAGAAATAATATACTATTGTACCACTAATCCAAGATATCATCCACATAAATTAGTATATCTATAAACATAATGAGAGGGTTTTAATCTCTCTCCAAAATTCCTTTTGTAATATATTTGAACAAGTTCTTTCTAAACCTAACCTCATATGACGTGGCCTTTTTGATAAATTAGGAAGCATGTATCATAAATCTTAAATATTAGATATTCTAAAGTAATCCACTATCTATAAGGATTTACCATACCCACATAATAAAAGAGGTAATCTCCTTACACCTATGCATTTTATTATGGGTGCCAAGGTTGCAAGAGAACACACAACATTAGCCGATACTCTATTACTAAAATCTAATCGGCTTGTCTTTTCTAGTGCACCATGGAGATAGTTTACACACTTACCTAAACCTTTTACTTCATTACTCCTATGAATTTTAGTGTCACCTCATATCTCTCCCTCATCTTATAGAGTTTGATATGATTAGACTTATACCTAATGGGTATGATGTGAACGCTTATTGTGACCATCACCAAGCCTTTAGGCATTCTATGAATAAATGTTTTACCTTGAAGCATAAGACCCAAAATCTCATAAATAACTAAAATATTAAATTTGATGATCCTCCAAAAGAATCAGGTACACAACCTAGTGATCGCTAGACAATAAAACATTTAACAATCCTTCATAATTTTTTATTCTAACAAGGAAACAAAAGTGCAAATGGTAGACAATGCACAATAAATATTTCAAACTAAAAAAAAACATCCATGCTAACACAATTTAATAATAAAACTATTCATGGGTGATGCTTATTTTTGGCATAATTATGTTAATTTTAGACAAACAAATACTACTTATAATTTAAGACGTTTACAACAACCTAGCTTTGATCTAAAAGACTTACAAAAATAAGTCATATGGAAAGACTCCTGGGGAAACATATACCAATTGCTTGTGGTCCTAAAGTGATTTAAACATGGGTTTGTTTTATACCATAAAAATATCCATATGCATTTACATTGGGTACTCTTTGGTTATTTGAATGGAATCAAACATTGACCAAAATTAGCAAGGTATTTCCTTTACTCATGAAGGCAAATTAATCTATATTTCAAATTATAGCATTGGTTCTTCTATTGCACATGTAAAATGTGAGGAAGAAAATTCCATATACCATTTACACTTATCCATACAATATCCAAACAATGTAAAAGATCTAACTTAAGGTTGCAAAGTCTCACATATCCCAAAATATCAAAAAAATAAAATAACTCTAAAAATATGTTTCGTATTTACATATCCTATTGGCTCCTTGGCATATATGTTTTTGGTTTCATGTTGCTATATGGCATATCATTATTTCTTATATACACACATATTTTGAGTGTGATTCAAACATACACAGATATATGATCTTTGCACTTTTGAGTGTTGAGCTTTCCCTCTACTCACATCACTAGGACGTTGGACGTATCCACTTTTTTCATGATACATCTAAGTTATATAATTTTATGATCACATTAAATTATCATGTTTGATCTCATATATGTAATTACACATGCCTTTATCCATACTTATATCTTTCATAATATACTTGATATAATATGTACTTGATGTTTTTTATTAACACATATATCTAGGGATTAGTATGTTATGTTTATGTTGGTTGCTTGTGCTTTCATGTATGTACTTCCTTGAGTGTCTTACCTTGTTATTGTTTTACTTGTTTGAGCATTTGAATAAGCTCCATTGTTTGTGGTCCATGTGCCTTTATTTACCTCTTTGACATTTGAATATCTCATTGCTTGTTGTATGTTGACATTTGAATATGTTATTTCTTATTTTGTGGACATTTTACTAAGTCATGTCCCTTAGATTGTGTAGAATTTAAATATGCCCCTTATTTTAAGTCTCATTGGATCATTATCTTTTGATTTGATTTTGAGTGCTCTTGTGTATGTGTTTGATTACTTTTTGAGATTATATTATTACTATATAGACATTGCTATGATCTACATCATGCATCTTATGACTTGGTGTGATCATATTCTATGTGCTTCAATGATATATCTACCTAGATATTTCCCCTCTATATGTTGCACGGTAATTTCATAGTTTACACAGTTATCTTATCCTTTTAAGGTAAGTTAACTACCAGTTGATGCTTCCCTCAGCTCAAAGGGGGGACATATCAATGGGGTCATTCCATGGAGGCATGACTTCCACATTTTGTCATAGTTTAGGATTCAGTGTGGGTATGTTTTGGAAACATGTTCTTCACACTTATTCAATATGTATCATACCTATATTACAATGGGGGTATGTTTTAGAAACATGTCCTCCACATTGGCATTTACACCAGTTCTTAGATTCATATTGCATTGGAGTTATGTTATGGACACATGTTCTTTACATTGGCATGTATATCAGTTTTCAGATTTCTCCATATATAGTGGGGCCATGTTTTGGAAACATATTTTTTCTATTAATTGTAAATATGTTTTTTAATGGTAAATATGTTTTGTAAACATGTTCTACACACTTACATAGTTTTAAATTAGACAAAATTTCATAGTTATATGATTTAGATACACATCTGTGGCATAATTCTATAGATTAATACCATTGTTATAAATAGTTTCAGCATGAGACATATCTAAGCTATGTATGCTATGCAATGTGCACCTAATATTATAAAATCAAATCAGTTTCAGGTTCTAAACACTTTCAGGGATTGTCACCACCTACCAAGTTGGAATGTTACAAATTATAATGAGTCAATCTATTGTAATAGTTGGTTTACTTTTGGTATGGTTGAGGTGATTAAATCACTCAATCTTGACAAGTTTATATGTTGGACTTGATTGCATTATCTAACCTCATTGGTTTCATAATGTGAATTGAGTTGGTTCACTCACACTCAATAGGTTATAAGTATGATTGGGTTGCATAATTGAGCTAATCTCAACTATCAATTTCATTACTAGCTTCTATCAATTTTTAAAATGATATCGACCCCTTGGGGTACAAACAACATAAAGCATGTGTGGAATCCTCTTGTCATAAATGGAAATCAATATAATTGGTAATAAAAATGAAGTGGGCTTTGAAAATACATAAATCACAAGGATTAACATCGAAAAAGGAAACAATACATATAGGAAATATTGATCGACCAGGTTTAACATTCATTTTAACATCAAAATTGAAAACATTACATGACTTTCAGATATCCCTACCATTCTCATTCAAATGCTTTGTAAAGATGATTGATATTTCATTTATATAGAGTAAGAAAAAAAATGATAAATGGTTCATCTTGTAATATGTATAACAATAAGGGTGGCCCTCTTAGAAATGTCTATATGGTGGTGTATTTATTAACACATAATTTACATTCACATCTCTCCTAATCAAGGGTTAAATTTGATGGTCATATGAGCGTATTTGTGTTTTTTAACCATAAAATATAATCATTTTTTTTATAAATCATATCAAATGCAAAGTGAACTTTTAGACAAAACATAAACAACACTAAAGGATTATAATAAATATAAATTATCTTTAATTTTTTTTATTCTACTATAAACTATACTAACATTTGAAAGGCAATATTGAATAAATAAGTATCATTGAAGCTATTCATAATAGACAAGGTTTATTGTCAAATTTAGTGTATATTGCCAAAATAACTTGCACCTTTATAAACAATAGCTAATTTTATTTATTATGATAAATGATGTTCATGTTGGAATACGTTATTTGTGTGCCATAAGACAATGCATGAATGTAATTATTAAACGCCAATTTTCATAAATGGAAGATCACTTGAAGAATACCTATATATCCAACTATTACCAAATCAAATTTTAAGGTTGGTATCAATAGATTACTAAAAAGATTTATGGAAAAAATTATGTTGCCAATATTTATCCATTAACATTCAGCATCACAGATAAATATCTGCAGCAACACATTGTTTTCAAAAAAATCTTCTTTTAATTTTATGGATTACGAAAACCTCATTTCATTAACCTTAGAAATCTCATCCATGGACTCCCAACTCTTTAGTAATTGAGTGCGGTATGTAGTTTTGAAACTGGAACTTTGCTTTGAAGGCGTCTTGGTTAAAAATAGTCCTTATTCCTTGGTCAATCTCAGCCGTCCTTGTCAAGTATTGAAAGAACATCACTCACGCCAGTTGCACGGAAAACAGGTTTTGGAATCACCAAAATGAATGGTGGGGGAGAAATGAATGGATTATCTATCAGGTCGGAGCCAACAAATAAACAAATTCAATCATGAAACCCGGGTGGTGGTAGACAGTGTATCACCCATCGTTTTTTAAAACCCACGGATTTCCTACTGCTGATTTTGGTAAGGCCTTCCCCTATTTTCTCTAAAATTCAGTACGTAGCATTCAACGTTAACATCTCTACGATTTCACCTTTAGAGCTCATTACCATAACTCAAATTTTAGTCTGAACTATGATCTCACCCAATCCACATTAGATTTTTAATTAGTTACCAGGTTGTAATCTTAGGTGGTAGGCACCTACCCCACAAGTAAACTAGTATTATGTGGAGTGTTTTTTAAAACAATCTTGCATGCTTCAACTGTTCTAATTAATGTTTGATTTTCTCTATAATGTTTTTACGTATTCAATGGATTATTATGATATCGTATGTCTAAATGAACTACAATGTTTGTATAGTTATAGATAAATTGAATTCAAACTAGGAATCAAATGGTATACAAACTGACATCAAACAATCACATGGTAAAAAAGAAGAAACAAATAAAACTAATACACTCTTCCGATAAGAGGCCACACAAATTTTCCAAGACCATAATAATGCTCCAGATAATCCCTAAGACTATTTGAATACTCTAGAAAATCCCCAAGACTAATCAAATGCTCTGGATGAGGAGTTCATAATAATAAGAAATCAAATGGGAGAGAATATGACTACTAGATAGCATTGGGAGAAGGGTCAGAGACCTTTAGAATTTGGTAAAACATAACAATAAAACTTAATTTGGACAAATAATTGATAGATATACAAACAACCTAAAATCATGTAATTTAACAACTAATAAATGGTTAGGGGCCATTTTTAGAAGCCTACATATTGTTGCACTTTGATGCGCATGTGTGTGCGCCTGCGATATATGCATATCAAAGTAAAGGAAGACACGTGGATACAAATTTTTGTATGTGTGGAGCTCCAAAACCAAAGTCCATGTATTTGGGAATCTAAAAAAAAATAACATTACCACAATTTTGAACATATTTTTAAAAAATGCATAATTTGAAATGGTTGATATTAGTTTTTCATAATGTCAACATTAGAATTAAAAAATTCTATTATTGTATTCCAAATTCAAGGTTATTGTAATTTAGTATTAGGAAATTATATTACAATATAATAGATATTAGATTCTAATATTGTAAATATTGGGTTCCAATAGTGACATTTTTGGTTTCTCATTATCAACATTATTATTTGTTTTGTTGTTGTTGAATTAAAAAAACTTGTGTTAATTATATTACAAAAGATAATATCTACATTATCACCATGATTTTTTTGTTAGTTATTAAATGAATATTATTATTATTTTATTATTTAATTAAAAATCTTTTATTAATTGTATTAATTTTATCATAATGAAAATATCTATATTGTCACCATGATTATTATTTTTATAAGAATTGAGGAGGGCCTATGAGAACTTTTCAATGAACATCCATGCACACAAAAATATTCAAATCATAGAAAGAGATTCATCAATAAAAGATAATATCTTATACTAAAAATATATATGATGTACATGTATGCAACCATCAATGGTTTTACTAGAATAAAACTTTGTAATAGATTACATCTCCACTAGCTCTAGAGATGACTCTAAGCTTTATTTTTACTTTCCACAAAGTAACTCAATATATTTAAAAGTGTCAATGCGATAGATGTGCAGAAAATGAAATACAAAATCTTCAAGTGAGAGTGCCCAATATACCACATGAAAGTATTCAACAATTGAAAAGTGAAAAGGGTACCCAAAACATGACACACACACACACATAAAGGCAAACATAAAAAATCTTCTATGACACTTTATAAATCAGTTTGAATACAAAATACATCTAAAAAACCCAGCATGATGCTATATAAAGCACTAAAGTGTGATCCCTCTAAAAATGAGGTGGCACATATACTTAATGCTAGGGAACATGATTCATAGTTTAAAAAATATGTCATTATGATGAAAAAAATTCAAATATAAGTTAGTGTCAAACTAGTTAGATGCTACATCTATAAAGAGTGTGAAAAAACACAAATTTTTAAAATAAACAACATTAAAATTTGAGTTACCAGTCAAACATTATGACCTTCAAAAAGTTAAAAAATACATGATCTCGTTAGCAAATCAAGAAAAAAATACAAATTCTATAAATCTAGGTTATCGACATGCAAAATAAACCCCGCCACTATGTAGATCTTGAAAAAAAATCAAGGTGAAAAAAATATATATCACCTCTCTAGGCTTTTAGATCAAAAACTTTGATCCATGGAAGTCAAACACTCCAAAAAACAAAGCTCAATGGTAAGGTTTAGCCCTAGAGGGACAAAATCCACCCAATGAGCAATAACACAGTGGACTTGGGTTGTTGGTAAAGTAAACTGCTAGTGGTTAGCCATTCGTGGTTAAGCATAGTCATCACATGAGGTCATTTGTGTGGTGATTAGCAAGAAAGAAATTAGTGTGATCTCTTTACTACTCCATCACACAAAATAACAACTTCAAATGCACACCATGAGAGCACTGTAAGTCCAAATCGTGTAAATGAGGGATTTTTAAAAAGTTGTTAGAATGATCAATATAGTGAACATTATTTCAGCACATGTTTTTATCAAAATCCACTATCATCTCTACTACTCCTTGTTTGTGATGCAAATCTTAATTTTTAAAAATTTACAGAAAATCACCAAAAGCTCCAAAACATCTATTTTTTAAACTATATTTTTCCAAATAGAATTCATTAAAAATACTGGATCAGACCTAGAGCTTTTATATTTTTTCTAAAAACTAAAAAATGACCATAAAATAATAGTTTGGGATAAATGAAAACTACACATTAGGTAGTTTTGAAAACCCTCAACATGGATTGACTCAAAAATTTATTAGTGAGTTAGGAAGAGGCATGAGAATGTTGATATTGTTGAAGATGCACAAATCCACAACTCAAAATACATCCAAAGAGAATTTTAGATCCACCAAAAATACTAAAAACCTAAAAAAGGTAAAAATATCTTCATAAAAACTCTTCTCCATTTAGATTTAAGATCATTAATGCAAATAACTCTAAATTAAAAACTATATCTGAGATAATTACGAGATAAGTATTGTAATTCTAGGTCCAATAGCATATAGGAATTAAGGAGGGCTCAAGAAAACTTCGCAATGAATATCCATCCACATAACAATGTTTAGATCATAGAAAGAGATTAACCAACAAAAGAAATTATATTACACTAACATAATATACAATATACATACATGCAATAAAAAAAGGTTACACCAAAATAAAATTTTCTAACATATTACATCTCCATCAGTTTTGGAGATGACTTTAAGTTTCATTCTTACTTTCCACATCGATACAAAGGGTCCTTATATAGGAAAAGAAAGAGGTTAGTGAGATATTATCATTAATTGAGTGAAATGTTGGATATGATCATTCCCTACGTTACAAGTCACCGTTCCCACACATATTGAGGATTACTACCACTTAAACATGTGCATATTATTGATGTTTGAGCATAATACATCATACCTTATTAACACATCTACTTAAGATAGATTTTATATAAGTATAAATATAATATACCAATAACTTTTTTGTTATTATCTAATAATAATTTTTATTAATTACAACATAAGAAAAAAATATTTAATATTTTATTGGTGGTATCTTCCAACATGTATTTTATTCTAAACTATTTTAGAGTTTTAATTTTAAATTTTTACAAATATTTATTTTATGTTTTCATTTCATATTATTTCAAATGTATTGAATATAATATAAAAAAATATTATTCTAAATATATAGAATAAAGCATAATTAATAAGGCATTCATTCAATTTTATATTTTTATAAATGCATAAAATGGAACATAAAATCTTATTATTCTAAATGTATAGAATTTAACATAAAAATTGGAAGACCATTCAATTTTACATTGTTTGAAATATATAGAATAAAGTATAAAAATTAGGATATCATTAAATTAAAAAATATTCAAGATAATTTATTGAAATAAAGATTTAAAAAACAATGTAATCAAGTTCATTTATAAAATAAATATTAAAAATAATAAAATTTACATTTTTTTTGGTTTCATTTCATTAATATCAAGTGTCATGTTTTATTTTCTTCGTACTAAATTTCAAAGGCACTTATTTTAATAAATTTTGTATTTTAACATATGATTATTTAATGAATGCATTTTGAATACTAATAAATTGCTAATTACTTTAGCTATTTGGATTAGTTAACTAGTCTTTTGAAGATTATGAGAAATATTTACATTTTGGATTATTGTTAAATTATTAGGAATTATGGAATGATAGTTAGCTTTTTTAACTTTACTTTATTATATGCAAATTGAAATCAAAATATTGTTATTAGGAATTAACACGATTTAGAATTATTGATATATTTTTTTTTTTAATTATTTAATTTGGTAACTACCCGTGTCTAAATGAGTTGAATATAAATCAATTTTTTTTCATTACAGAGGGAGAGCATCATTAGAGATAGGAGAATAGATTTAAACTATAAATGTATCAAAGACATAACTTATTAATATATTAGATAAATTATAACTAATTTGAATTACTCTATGCATTTACATCAGTATCAGAGATCAGACATAGTTCTTGTCATAAACTTATCCTTGTATTTTCTTGTGTCTCCATTGCCACTTGCAACAATGATCATTAAGCCCTCCTACATGATTCTAGTTCCTCTGTGATGCATGAGATAGTTAGAAGCCAAGATAAATTCTCTAATTCAAATGGTTACCATTACCCTTATGATATCAAAGTTATATTATTATATTTTTACTTTTGTGGAGAGAAAACAACACCACTTTTGGATTTTAGATCTATATGTTTTAATTTTATACTATTTTTTATATTATAACATATTATTTTGATAAGTAATAATTATATTGGGTTCTAGATGATATATAACACAGTTTTTAATAAAATCCTTAAGTGTTATTAAGTTAAAAAAAATTATATAGAAAAATAATAAAAATAAGACTTCCTTTTGTATTATCTAGTGTAAATGAATATATACATAATCATTCCATATCTCATGCCTTAAATTATGAGAATATAATTTGACATAATTTATTATCATAATTATATTATATATTAGATCATTTGACCTAAAAAACTTGACATAATGCTCGTTATAGACTCAACTATTGATTACACTTGCACTTGATCTTCGAGGTCTAGATATGTTGACTATTGAGTTAATTTAGGAAGTCAATTTTGATCATGCAAAACTTTTGAGGAGGATTTTCTACCTAAACTCAATGGATGAGACTCAACCGATAAAGGGGGAAGGTCATTTGTCTAGTAGTTGTAAAATACTATAACATGTGAGGAAAAATATGTGTTTGGGACTAGTTTTCATATTTGGAAAACTATGTTTTTCTCAGAGATGTTTAGTGGAGGAGAACGTAATAGGATTGGATTTGCGAGGATAAATAGTGAATGTGTTAACATCATGTAGAAATTGTGTTATTATGTCACCAATTTTGTATGAAAAATAAACTCTAATTATGTCAATATGTTTTAAGCATTATCATGGACATACTTTTCACAAGTGACATATCTTACTCAAACCAATCGTCTTTGATAGCCTTCTTACCTTAACCCAGGAATGGATTATTATGAATTTATTTTCATATGCTTAAAATAGTCAATCATTTTTTACAATCTTGAAAGTATATAAGTTTCGAATTTATATTTAAAATCATGCTAAAACTCAGCTAGGTTGTACCCTTCTTGAAAACAATGTCTAATTATTGTGTCAAGTGTTAGGTTTTATCATCAAAATATTTGTGCTTATCATTGTTGACTATGATCCAATTATGTTTATTGTAGGGGATATACTCAAATTACCTTCAATTGACCTATATCGACTTTTAATGTCATTGTAGCTTAGAATATCTATTATAATTATGCTTATTTAAAATCTATACTACACTAAAATCTTAATTATCTCTACTCTAGCTTGGAACTACGAAATAATGTTAATGACTTGTAACTATTTAGGATTGTAAATACTCTATCAATTGATTGAATGCCCTCAACCCTATTATATTATAACTTTAATATGTGGTAATAATTTTAAACCATTACAGTTATTAAGTGGTATGTTCATACATGGTCAACCTTATTTCAAATCGTGCATTTAGCTAGCTATTGTTGTAGTCCATGGTGAAATGGACTCTAGTCTAAATGGCCATCCATTTACTGATTCAAAATTATTTATGCTCTGCACATTTCCACTTAAAGTGGTTTAAAACCATTGCCTTTGTAATACTATGTTAAACTATCTAAATTCATATCATATTTAAACTATTGACAAAGGAAACAATGACTTATCTATATATTAAATCCTCACATATCTACTTGTTTTATAAAAGATATTTTTATTTTTCCTTTGAATGCTTCATTAGCTTGCAATAGCATATGTTATTCAGGGAAGCCTATTCATCGCATAAGTATTATTTTGTTGGATATGTTCTAGGATCGTGTTAACTATTGGATAAGACAAATACCCACAATATTTGCATAGTAAATTTATGAGATATTGGAAGTGAAGTAACAAATATTCATCCAAGTAGCTTAATTACCTCTTTCTATTAAGTCTATTGCCTTAATTTTACCAGTATAATGGTAACTCTTATACATAATATAGCTCACCCACTATTTTTTTGTGTTCTTATATAAATAAAAAATGAGGTTAGGGTTAGGATTAGGATTTTTTAGAGTAATTATAAAAAACAATAAGATAAAAATATTATTAGTAAAATTAAATTAAGTATTTACTTAATTAAAAATATTCTAATAATAAATTGTGGGTAAGTATTCACGAATTAGTATCTACCCACAAATTACAAATAATACAAGTGCATCTTAGAACCATACAATAGTGTATGAGTAATTAAATACACTCACATTCCCCTTTCATATGTACTTCAATGAAGGGAAGGATGGAGGAATAAATGAACTATCCCCCATTGTCAACACCTTCCTTCAATTCTAAAAGTTTTTTGAGTCAAATACATCAGGCATAAAGCAGGGTTTCGTGAAGATGTTTGTAACCTTATCATCTATTCAAAAAAACATAAGATCGTGACCTTGTAATGTATCAATTTCAAAATATAATTCATGTGGATATCAACATGCTTTATGCATTGATGCTCCACCACATTGAGAAAAATGTGGATAACACTCTGATTATCATAACAAAGCAGAATGGGTTGGGTCTATGAAAATTCAAATTCAAAAAGCATGTGTCAAATCCCAATTGACTCACAGTGGGTAATGATATCTCTAGTATAATTGAATTCCATAGTATAATAAGTAGTAGTAGTCTAATTTTTAAAAGACTAAGTCATGAGACCTTCCCCAAGATGATAGATGTATCATGTGATTAACTTGCGATCATCTAGATCTCATGCCCAATCACTATCTATGTAGTTGAAAACTGTTATGTACCTACCATAAGTATAATCATAAATTAAGGATTTTTGCCTAAATTTTAATCAGTCACATAGTTATTAGTACTATGAATATACTTTATAATGCATTTTACAACTTGCCATTAGATTTCATAAGGGTCCTGAAAATAACATGATACCAAGTTCACAAAAAATGAAGTATCAGAACAAGTATGAGTAGAATAAAGAATACTTCTTACCAATTTCCTATAGAGTGTACCATCAAACAAAGGAGAAGAACACTTATAGAAAATTTGAACTCCAAATTGATAATAAGTCAATGTGGACTTTCAAACTTTCATGTTGAAGTAGTTGAGTATGTCTTAAACATACTTGGATTGATTAACCAAAATTCCTTTCTCATACTATAAAATTTTAAGACAAAGGAAAATATGAAATAAGCCTAAGTTAGTCATCTTAGAATAATTCATTGTATGATATTTCAAATCATGAATATGCTTAGTGGAACTCTATGTGATGACCAATTCATCGAGATAGAGGATAAAAATCAAGAGTGTCATGTTTACATTCTTGGTGTAGACTATGGGGTCAAAGGAACTCCATGTAAATCCACAATTAATTAAGAATGTGTAAAACCTTTCATACCAAGATCTGGAAACCTATTTCAAATTGTACAAGGAATTTTTCAATCTGCACACAAAGTTGAATTTCTCATTGCTTATGGACCTAGGAGGCAGGGTTCATTTTAAGAGGCCTTATAGGAAAACCTAATGGAAATATCTGGTAAATCCAAGGAAATCTAATTTGTGTGAATAGTGAATTTGCCTAGGGTGATGGAAAATGGCTAGACCAAATAATAAATTGAATGGTTGAATCATATGGCCAAATTGAATAACTGAACCGAACAGCTGAACTGAATGACTAAATCATATGGCCAAACCAAACAACTAAACTAAATGGTTGAACAAATGGTATAGTCACCCAATCTAACCAAACTATTGAAATAAATGACTAAATTGAAATATCTATCTAGATGGTTAGATGGTAAGGCTGAATTGAATGACCACTCCAAATAGTCAAGTCAATCAATCAAATTGAATGGATGAGCTAGATGGTCAAGCTGGATGGTTGAGCTAGATGGTTGAGCTGGATGAATGAGCTAGAAACTTGAGCTAGATGGTTGAACTAGACAACTAATCTAGATAGATGAACTAAATAACTAAGCTAAATGGATCATCCAGATGGTTAAATTGAATGACTAAGCCAAACAGCCAATCCAATCATCTTGGATGAGTGACTAAATCAAATAATCAGGCCAAATGGTTGAGCCAAATAGTTTAGCCATATAGCTAAATTAGATGGCTACACTGATCACATGCCTTGTTTAGATGATTTCACTAGGTGATGTAGTTAGATAGTTTGATTGTTTAATATACTGACAGGTGACTTGTGTATTTGGTCTGCTATCTGGTTGTTCAATCACCTCCCATGCTCTATAAATACTCACCTCTACCATCATTTATAATATTTTATAGAACTCATTTCTCATCCCCAAGAAAAAAAATGTTTTATATCCATGGAAAGAAAATTTGTTTTTAAAAACCTATTATGCCCACACATCATGAAGCTCATACAACAACTAGATGTATTCAATGATTGGGCTCAATGCAGCTTCAGTGGCCTCCTCTTCATGTCACAATACAACCTCGACACTGCCTTCTTAAAAATTCTCATATACTCATATGACCCAAATGAGAAGATCTCCACCTCGTAAGTCAATTGTAGAACACTTTCATTTGGTACTTCACCTCAGGATATTCAAAATTTCACAGGAATTCCATTTCATAATGTAACCCCTATGAGTTCCAAATCACAACTCATAGATGAATACAAAAATTATGATTTGCACATCGAAAAAATTAGTATGTACTTATAAATTTGTTTATATATTCAAAATTCAATTTTCATATTTTATGATCTAAACACTATAATCCTCTTTTTATCTTTTTTTTTAGATAGTCAAAAGAGGGGCATCCGTGTTGAATAACTTACTCACCCTTTTTTGAAAGTAATGATTCAATTTTTCCAACCTAGAATAGTATTGCAAGGAAGAGCAATAGATATTCCATATCAGGAATTGTTTTATATTTTCCATACTATTTTTAAATTTAAATTTGACTGGTGCTCTTTCATTTCCTCTAGAATAAGGCTTGAATTGAATTATGTTGCTAGCAATCCCAGATGTACTATTTCATGTTCCAATTTTATTCTAGCATTGTACTACAAGGCCTTTTTTGACCTCAAAAAGACACAAGGTCCAACTGTGTTGGATCTGAAAATGATGATAAACTCTTTGTCTATGGATGATCAGGAGGTTAGCTAATTTTTTCATTTGTTGATCTAGATTCTAGGGTTTAATGTTTGTCTATTTGTCAAATGGTTAATAAGGTAAATTTAAATAATTGATTGATCTTTATTTGTTATAATTGACGAGTAAGAATGCAAGCCTTAAAAAAATAATCTACCTCAAAAAGATAGCATGCAAATGCAACTGTGGTTGAAGATTCTACAAATTCAAAGTCTACAGAATCATCCATGCAATCTTATTAACTTGTGAAATGTCCACGAGTTTTTTCGGTGTCCTATCCACATGTAGGTTTACAATTTAAAAATTGCAAAGGAGATTTTAATTTTTGAAACTCAAATGCATTATTTTAGTTATTAAATTTATTCTTGCAGTTGACTTGAGAGTAATTTAGATGGTGGAACAACCACTAGTATCACCACAAAAAATAGTAACATCTAATGTCCCTTCTCAACCCTTTGTGGAAGGTATTATACATTTCTTTTATTATTATTATTATTATTATTATTATTATTATTATTATTATTATTATTATTATTATTATTATTATTATTATTATTATTATTGTTTTTTAGATTAAACATATGCACAATGTAGCAGCTCAAAACACCCCTATGGCTGTCACTCACAATACACCTCATACATTGGAGAATATTCTATCTCCAAATATAAGTATTAAACTTTTAATTTCAATTTTGCATATAATTTTGTTTTTTTAATTTATTTATTTTCTAAAATAAATTATATTTTGTAGGCCATCCTCTATATGTGAGGAAGATTATGCCACTACCTCTGCCCCTAAATCAATTTTACAGAAGGGGGAAGGATCTTCCATTAACACTATCACAATGAACAACAACACTATAAGTATCAGGTTCCCAATTCCCCTCTTTTTTATTGGAGGTTTATCGAGTGTGTAAGGATTTACTTCTTTGCCAAAAATTGATCTTGATGATGAATATCTAGTGTTTGATAGTGTCGTTGATGTTGGAACTACTTTCAATCCACGTGATTTTATCCAAGGAGATGCAACACATGTTCATGTTATTGCTTAATAGGAAGTGGAACATTCAAGCACTTCACTGGACAGTCCCACCCCAATAGATAATGTTGTAAAGTCTGATGATGCCCTTACATATTTTCCATTGAACAATTTGGTAGCAAATAATATTATTGTTAGTCTTTATGAGGGAGTAATTGATGAGTTGAAAAATTTGCATGTGTGGGAGATTCAGGTGAAGGCCCTAATAAAAGAAATAAATGACCATTATCACAACCACTCAAAATGATAAAATTTGTTTGCATTAGTGCAACAGGAACCCATAAAGATGGATAATTTATTTTCCAAATGTAAATCTAGGTTAGTTTCTATTTCTAATACTTATAATGATAATGTGTTGACGATCATGCTTAATAGGTTGGATAATTTGAATGCAGTAGCCTAGGCATATTTTAATAAATGGGTGAAAGACATCAAACTTGTTGTTATTATGAATACAAAGAAGCAAAAAGCGCTAGTAATCTATATTCATTTTAATCAATTTTCATGTCATTATTAATTTTTTTCACATCTAATTACATTACATTTTAAAATGTAGGTAAAATATGAGAACTTGAAGAAAGAAGCTGAGGTCCTCAAATTCCATCTAAAAAATGCTCAAAAATTTTACAATTTACTGCTCAATTCAAGGAGAAGCTTGTTCTATTGAATAAATAGAACAACACACTATGAAAAATCATTAAAGAGCAAGGACAGGATCTCGATGCCTTATTTAAGCAAAAAATAGTTACCAATCTAGGTCTACTTTCTGTAGGAGATGCTGGAAAAGAGGATAGGGAAAATATTGAACATTTTAATGTTATGGCTATGGATCTTGAAAAGGAAGGGATATTGAAGGACATAAATGGCATATAGGGTGTTGGGATTGAGAAAGTAGTTGAGAAAGTGGTTATGAAAGAATGGAAAAAACTAGTTGAGAAAATCACTGAGTAATTGAAATTTTGTTTTAAAATTTTATATACTTGAAAATAATGCTTTATTTTAAAATATAAATTATTAATGGAAATTTCAAGTTTGTCGATGCTATGATCAATTGATTGAGTTTTAATTGTAATTTCAATTTGAATTTTATGATGTTGTAAACTTGAATGGTGTTAGTACGCCCCCTTTTGATATTTTTGATGCACTTGTGAAACTCACATCTCAATATAAATGGATTAATTTTGGCATATTCCTTTATAAAATATTCCACCTAACGCAATGATAATATATTAATCTTGTGTATTCATCACATAGCAAGAAACACATAAATCCATTTCAGAAAATGTATAATAGTTATTTATGTTATTATAAAAAATGAGTTATTTTCTGTCCAAGATCTCTTCTTTTTTATATTTAGATTATTTCTTGAGTAAATCATGATTTGAGATGCTTTTTAGGCCATTAGAAAATCATATTCATGTTTGGTAGATGTCTGTGTTGAAGATAGTGTTTTAATAGTTAGTAATAATAAGGATTCATCAAAGTTGAAAATATGCATAATTAATTGTGATCATGAACTATAGAATAGGTTAATGGATTGTTTATTTTTATGAAGATGTGTATAGATAAGGTTATATTTTATCTCATCACTTTATTCTAAAAAGAATCAATGTTAAGGACTCTAAACATTTGTACAATTTTTTAAATATAGGCTATCTACTCCGTAGGACTAGATAGCCTACACTACCCTATAGGGAGGTACTATATATACCCTATCTACTACCTATGTAGGGTATATATAGAGTATATATGAAGTATACACTCCTATATATATAAGTGATTTCATTGTTACAAAAAATATACAAGGTTTAGGACTATGTTCATTCAATTATAGGAATTTATAGAATTAAATTGAAATCCTAAGCCAAAATGAAAAAGGAACACGTAGTGTTCTAATTAAAATGTAGACCTGGGTAGTCAACTGTTAAATAAACTTGTATGTACAGACTGATTTATTTGAGTCTGTTATATTTTAGTTGACTGTAAGAACATGAAGACAAATGATTTATAAAATAAAGATCCCCTATGTATTGTGACAAGGTCAAATAAGATAGGCAATGTCATGTGCATTATTTTCTAAACACACTATACACTGGGTGTAAAAATATGGGCTTGTTTGACCCTATCACAGAACTTGTTTTGATGTAAGAAAAAAATATGTATCAAAGACATAAATAACCATATTAACCCACAGTGTTCCCCCTAACACAATGACAATATATTAATATTTTACATTCAATACTTAGCAAAAAACAAGCAAATGTATTTTAGAAAACGTATAATAATTATTACATCTTTTGATAAACATGTGAAATTTAAATTCAAAAACTCTATTTCTAAAGTTTTGGTAGTTGAAATAATTCTCCACAAACTTGATCATTAGCAATGACATTTTCATCCCCCATGTCATTGCCATATTCAGTGTCATTATTTACATCCTCTTTATTTGTCGTTGTATTACTGACACCTCTTCTTTCAATTAGAGAACTCCATGTTGCCATAGTTATTTCATGTGGAAACATACCCACTGCATAACATGAAACATATAATCTCAAATAGGTTTATAAATTTCTATCCAATCTATTTCAAAGTTTTGACTTTATAAATGATAATAAACTGAATACTCTTTCATCTTCCACTGAGCCCCAGAATCATTGTTTGATAGAGTTCATATAATCAAAAATATTCACTTATACTTTTCTGCAGTATACTTCTAAGATAAAGTTTTTTCCATGATCTTGTAATTGCCCCATTCTCTGTTGGTTCATGTAGAAGATGATATTGTTAAAACATTGTAATGCTAAAATGGATTGATTGGGATGTTAGTAAATCCTTTCCCAAAATACCCTCAATTTCTACTCCATTCACCTCTACAAATATATAGAAATGCATTACAAGACAACACATGTATTTCTAAAAGAATTTGCTAACCATTTTTTGACTATTATTACTGTTCTAGAAAATGGCATTGAAAACTACCATCACCTCCAAAAAATCATCCCTTTGAAAATGATCTTTGATCTCCATAGCTAAGTTTTTGGAAACTCTACTTATTTTCATTTGAGTTTTAGATAGAGTAGTGTCATACATAATACATGTTATGGGCATTTCTTCAAATTCAGTGCCCACAACATCAGGCTTTTGTAGAAAGTGTGCATTGGAATCTTCTTTCCATTAATAATGACACAAACATGATCATTTATATTCAACTTTAAATAACTGTCAGGGTTTTGTAAATTGGTCAAACATTACCAACTACTAAAAATAAGGCCTTGAAACATTTCATTCAAAGTGTATAGTATGTCAAGAGATTGACATACTCGTTTTCTCAATCATATGAAGTCCACAATATAAATGGACCTCTCCTAAGCATGTTTCATTAAACAATTCATTTCCTTCAGCATTGGAAGAATTCCACATAAATTCAGTAGTGTTTCTAAATCTGTTAAATGGTACAAGAAATATTTTGCCTTGTCAATTTCTCTATGATATTTATACATGAAACCTCTAATGATGGATATTCTTCAAAAATTTGGCAAGCAAGTTCATACATAGAAATCCACCTTGTATCAACATCTTTCAACAGTTTCTTACCATCAGTCACTCCTATTGAAATTTTTTGAAACTCTAATATTCTTTTTAAAATACTTGACATATAAGCATGTAGGTCGCAAATGAGCTCCTCCACTTGGCCACATTACCAAATTTGGTAACCAATTTGTATTCAAGATTCATCCTATGAGCCATGCAGTGAATTAGAATCATAAATGGGAAAATTATTGTTTTCAGCCAAACACACAAACCATTTCTATGCCCCTGTATAACTGATGCACCATTGTCTCGACACACACCAGCTTCATAGCTATTGCATAATCATCAATTTATAGCTTTATCTTTCAAATTCAATACAAGCAATTTGTGAATATTTTTTATATTGCAATTTTCTACCATTTTATGAACTTTTAGTAGATGAGGTTACCTTGAATAGTTCTCAAAAGTATACACATAAATGCAAACCCAGGCTATGTTGTCAATTGTTGTGACCTCATCAATAGACAATGAGATAAATATTAATTTCTAAATAGTTTATTTCAAATATTCAATGTCAACTATTACTAGACATTTTTAAATTTCCTAAGCACTGCTATTCGACCAATGTGATTGTGGAATATCCAAAAATCCATTATATTGAAACAAAATATTATAATCTAAAAAATCAAAAATAGGTATGCCCTTTTGTAGAATATAATATATAGTAGAGAACTGTATGTATTTCACCTTTAGAAGGGACTACTTGACTTTTCAAAAATTTACTTCAATTGTTCCCCCTTTCTTCACAAGATGTTTTTGATGTTTCTTATCATTTTCATGCTCCTGTGTATATCTTACATACATGCATTCTTCTACAATTTTACACCTATGTGTTCTTGTTATCACTCCATCTAGGTGCTTCAATGTCTCATATAATTTTCCACAATGTTTCTCAATCATGTCCAATTTCAGTTGCATTCTATGTTCCTTTCTTAGTTTTTAGCTATATATTATACACATACATTTTTTCAGAGTATCATCATTTTCAGGCTCTATAGGTTCAATAAAGGGAAATTTTGTCACCTAGTCCACCTTAAAGGACCTTCCAATTATCCATCTACTTCTCTTTGAGAAGATTTTTGAGTGTATATTTCAACTAAACTTTGTGTTTGGTGAGATGGTCCAATCTCTTCTACCACTTCAGTGTCATTATCATTTTCATTAAAAACCAGAGGAGCATCTTCGAGTGGTGGCATGTCATCATCAAAAAAAAAATTAGGGGGTGATATGTTATTCTAGTTAATTCTATCTTGGGAGATAATAGTGGGGATTTATGCATGTAAAATTGTTTTAATATTATTGAATAGTTGAATTCAAATTTTAGACAAACTAAAAAAATAATAAATACCTAGATTTTGAGTGCATTATGATTGTGTACACCTTTTGGTTGGGTCTTTAAAATAAGATAATATGGATGATTTCCCTAATGATTGAATTGTCCTTTTACCATTCCCACCAGATGCCATGATGACTTTTTCATTCAATACTCCCATTCGTCACTATCATCTGATAGAAGGTTTTCACTGGCTTCTAGATCTACCATGCATCTTTACCATCCGGTGTTATTGTTTAGCTTTATTGTTCAACTATGTGTTTAGCTTGAACATTCATCTAAGTCATTCAACTAATTTTTTTAACTTTTTTGTTTAGCTTATTTGTTTGGCACCATCATTTAGTTGGGTTGTTCAATTGGGTCATTCGATTGAGCCATTTGGTTGAGTTCTTCAGCTGAGTCATTTAGTTATGTCATTCAGTTAGGTTGTTTAGCTACATTATTTGGTTGGGTCATTTGTCTTGGTTATTCAACTAGATTATTTGATTGGGTCATTCAACTGAGTTGTTCAATCGGGTCATCTAACTAGGTTATTCAATTGAATTGTTTGGCTCTATAACTTGATCATGTTGTTAGGTTCTATCATTCATCTACTTCGTTCACGTCAGGATTTTGGTTCTTTTATTTGGTAGACCAATTTGACTTATTATTTTTTACTATCATTTATTTTCTTCATTCATTACTATTGTTTGGTTCTATACTCCTTTGTTTGTGGTTATGCTTGTTCCCTTGGTTGGTATAGGTCAGACACTCAGGGGATCTACTATATATATCTAGATAATGTAAGGGTAATCTTATATATCATTGTAAAGGGTTGGTGAGCTGATCCCCTCAAAAAAATATCCCTAGAATTTTGGTGATTCGATCCCATCTATCAACCCTAAAAATTTGCCAAAACCAAAATCCTAAAAATGGAATATTCATGAATTAATGAATATTCTTCACTTAAAAAAAACCTATTAGGAGGTTGACACATGTAAATCTATTCCTATAATTATCCATGCAAGAAGGCAATTTTGACATCCATTTGATGGACTTTCCATCCCTGTGTTGCAACTAAGGAGAGTACTAGCCTAATGGAATTCATCTTAGAAATTAGAAAAAAGGTTCATGGTAATTAACAATTTTAGCTTGTGAAAAACCTTTTTCTACAAGTCAAGCTTTGTATCTGTCAATAGACCCATCTAGTGCATACTTAGTGCAATACACCCACTTTCATCTCACTAGTTTTCTTACATTCAAAAGTGGAACAAAGTCCTAAGTTTTTCTCTTCTTCAAAGAAATAATTTATTCTACCATAGCTACCTATAATTTAGGATGCATATAAGCATGAAGATAAGTTTATGTATCATGTGTCACTTCCAACTATGCCAAATGTTAAACACCATATAAATGTTATGATCTCATCTTGATTGGATATCTAATATCCCCTACCAATGATTTAACCTCATGGAAAACTTTGTGAACCTATTTTGGTAAAGGTTGTGTGGGTTGTGTAGGTTCATTCCTAATTTTTTTGGCACTAGTAGAGGTGTTGGTTGTCATATAACTTCTAGGGTGTCATATAACTTGAATTTGGAGAGAATTTTAGAGACGCTTGGGAAAAGAATTTTATAATGATGCAAGAAGATGAATTATGACATTTTGAATGTAGTTTCTAAAAATATACTTTCTAAAAATACTCATATTATAAAATCATGTGAAATTAATGCATTTTTTAAAACATAATACTTTTTTTGAAAAACTAAGAAGTATGTACGTGTATGAACACACATGTTGGAGTAAAAAAATGAAATTTTGTATAAATTTTCATATATGGATAGAGGAAATGGGAAATATTACTGAGAATATTTTTTATATGTGTTTTTAAAATAATTTTAAAAGTCTAAAAATTGAAACTATAAGTGTATGGACACAAATTTTTAAACTTCATGAAAATCATTTTTTTTTCAAATCATAGCCAATGATGTGTATATTTTTTAGATATAAGTTTTATAAACTTTTTATTAATGATCAAATATATATATATAAACTAGAAGGAAATATGTTGTGTAGAAATCAAGTAATAATTAAAATTAATAGTTTTTTATTAAAAAAATATATTCAAAAACTATGATGTCCCCTCTAAAAACTCATATAATTTTTTTTAAATAAGTAAATTTGTTTAATTAAACATGTCCATGAAGGTGGAAAAACCTGTAAATTTAGTAAAATTTTTTGTGTGTTGGTATACTATGGGTCTAAGTTTTAGGTTCAAATTCTCTAAGCCTAAAACCATGGCTATTTTGGAAGGAAACACATAATAATGAAAAAATTCAAACAAAGGGTGCACACCCTTTGCACCATAAATGGTGCACGCCCTTGGCACCACAAAGGGTGTGTTACCTTTGCAATGTAAAGGGTGTATGTGCTTTATAGTGATTTTTTTGTTCTTACACTTTGGCATGTGTTAAAAAGGGCATGTGGGTGTACACCCTTTGTAGTCATTTTTTTATTCTTGCACTTTGAAATGTGTTTAAAATGACATGCACCCTATGCATTGCAAAGGGTTCATGCCTTTTGTAGTGATTTTATTTTTTTGTGTTTTTACAATGAAATGTGTTCAATGTATTTAGTAAAATAAACATTTAATAAACTAGGGCCATTTATATTAAATTTAGTGTATACTTTAAATTTATGTTACATTTTATATTCCTTTTACTTAAATAAGAAATTAGGGCCACTATGTGTCTTCTGAAATCAATTCTAGAGTTGTACGAATTACCATTTAGAAGATTTTTTTTCAAAATCTAATTTGTTTAGTACTTAGTTTTCATAATTTTAGTATTGAACATATGGTGTAAAAACTATAGTTGGTATATAGATCAATTATATACATGGTTTGAATTATCTATATATCTATCTTAGACACAAAACTCTATCTATGATTTGGATGCCATATATAAATATAGGGCATTGGTGACATATAAATATATATGACTGAATAGATATATAGGGCAATGGTGCCATATAGATATATAGGGTTGAATAGAACACATTGTTTTCACTCTCCTTGACCCAAAAAATAAACATGCAACCATGATAGAGGGGATATCAAAATAGTTGAGATTAATTCCAAACTATCAAATGTAGGAATCAAATCACCCTCTATCTCTTTACTCTTTACTCTTGACAATTTACTCTCTACGGGAATGGTGAATCACCGATTAGAATATGAATCAAATAAGTCACTCTGATCTCCCCATTTTAGGAGGTAACTAGAATAAGATTTCCCCCTAGTATAGAATATGTACTAACAAAACTAATGGGTTTAAGACCTATCTATATATTCAACATGACTCCATTTTACTTAGGGTTTAACATTGCACTATAAGGTCCTATAAGAATCACTAAATAAAATTTTCACTACCTTTTTAGTTTTATAGGTTTAAGGTTGGTCATTAGTATTGGAACCCAACACTACTTGGCTTGGTTCTAACCTTTAGAACACCCCCTATCTACCTTACTCTGGTCTAGCACTAAGATCGAGAGGAATTCAAGAGGTAATAAGCTCAGGAGGATTAGAAAATGACTAAAATATTGGATTATTAAGCTCTAATATTAGGTATGGATGTCACTAATCAAGATAGAGATAAAAATCCATATATAAATAGAGGATCAAGTATGTATTTGTCTAGATAGATAGGGATGAATGACTCAAGATTTCCTAAGTTTACCCTAATGGCACTGGTCAAGATGAAGATAGGGAAGAATGACTCAAGACCCACTATATATGATGTGATGCCTTGAATGCCTTGGTAGGAAAGTTTAATTAGAGTGGATTTTTGAAATATGATATCATATATAAATGGAAATATTCTATCATATGGAAATGAGAATATTATATCATGCATAAATAACATCAACTTGCATGCATAATTTCTCACTATAATTAATTAACTTAGATCTCACTAGAATGAACTAACCTATATCTCATTAGTATGGTAACATGATTACATGACTAATATTATTGACATGATATCAAATGGGTTATCCATAGGGCTCAACCATCAACCATAAGATGAGATCATACTTCACCAACTAGTCATAATAGTTGTGAGATCACTAGACTATAACTGACTATATATGTTTGTGTGTCAATCATAATCAACACCTTGATAAAAATGAAACCACATTGATGCTGGTAAAATGAATAATTCATATGACTATAACATCAATTTTCATTCAACTTGATATCTCATTCTATTTGGATATATTTCTAAATCACTTTGTTTCAATAGCATAAGGAGAAACTCTAATTAGGTGACTAGTTGGGTTGTGTACAACAACCTAATCCTACGAGGTACCCTAGGTATACCAAACCCTAGATCAACTAAACAATTTTGATTTTAAGAATAATTCCCAATCTTCTAAATCATTATAGATATTTTATCTAGTGATAGTGATAGTGATAGTGATAGTGATAGTGATAGTGATAGTGATAGTGATAGTGATAGTGATAGTGATAGTGATAGTGATAGTGATAGTGATAGTGATAGTGATAGTGATAGTGATAGTGATAGTGATAGTGATAGTTATAGTGATAGTGATAGTGATAGTGATAGTGATAGTGATAGTGATAGTGATAGTGATAGTGATAGTGATAGTGATAGTGATAGTGATAGTGATAGTGATAGTGGAGATCATGATCATGATAGAGATTATGGCCAGTAATAGTGGGATAACAAACATGTTTCTTTCCAAATGCACAATGATAAAATTTATTTGACACCATAGACAATAAAAAAGGAATTTCATTTATATCGATACAAGAAATCACTCATGGTTTTTGAATCATGTGCATCCATCATCCCAATTGTACAATCCCCTATCTATATATATAGTAGCACTAGGGATCCCCTTATATATATATATAGGGGATCCCCTTATATATATAGTAGCACTAGGGATCCCATATCTATATATATAGTAGCACTAGGGATACCCTTATACACACACACACACACACACACACACACACACACACACACACACACACACACACACACACACACACACACACACATATGGGTGTTTAGTTCAATACGAAAGCATCATTATCTCATGTTGCTATATAAAACTATGATATGTATGAAAGTATGCCCTTCCTTATTTCTCATTCAATCTATCCTTTAAGAGAAAGGCTCACGACTCCTATAATTTCACAATGTTATAGATAGGAATAACTCACTGGTGGAATACAATGTTATAGACATGAATACCTAACTACCACAAATATAAATAGAGGATTTAAAAAATATACTCATCTAACTACCACATATCTAAGAGGATATGTGGAAGAACTAGTAATAAATAAAACTAATAAAAAACTAGATGACTACAGATCAGATCTAATAATCTAATTACTTTTACCCTTATTTAAGTGAAAGAGGTGTTTTTTTTTCATCGAGCAAGAGTTTTTGGATCTATGAGTGAAATGGAGTTACAGAGAGAAGAGTTCATTAATTGACTGAAACAGAAGAGTGAAAAAAAATTGCTTTGATCCTTAGTGTAGACACTAGAAAACCACACACATAATCCTAGTTATCAAAATGCCTTGCATTTCTCTTTAACCTCTTTTAAATACACCTACAAGTTTGATAAACTTGCTTGACCTAACACACTTACCTAACCTAGAGTAAAATTAGCCACTTGACTAACTTAATTCACCTTTTAACTATTTTAACCCACCTTTTCCCTAGGGCCTCCACTGACAATGGTCAGGGTGATTGGTGACGGTCAGGTTACACTACCTAAGATTTTAGCATGCAAAACATCACTTTGATTTTCTAAATATAGCTCATCTAAATCCTATTGTGAGCCTTTTCATGGATAATTTATATTTAGATGGCCTAGTTACACCACTTCAACCTCTTGCCTTGCCTATAAGAGAGAGAGGGTTATAAGAGAAGATCATTTGTAATTGTTATTGAGAGCTTTGTGTATCCAAAATCTCTTTTTTTAGGTTAATCAATATCATCAGCATTATCAAGTGTCATCATCCATCTTATTAGGATCTGACTTGCTGTCACCTCTTAACCAAGCTTTCAGATACCATTACTTTGTCAAAATCAACCTAGATTCCATCAACAGTTAATTCATCTCAAACATCCACCTAAATGACTTTTGATAAGACGAGTATTTACTTTTGGGTATCTACTTATCATATTTATATTTCAAGATCAACCTAGCCCTTATCTACCTCTCAAAACTTACCTTCTAAATCCCATCAATCAACAACACCAACCCTAATTCCATTCACAGTTCTACTAATAGGAAACCGATCATAGTTACCTAACTGGTGCCAGTTAGCCTCAACCAGTGATGGTGAGATGACTAGTGATGGTTCTCATTAACTAGTGATGGTTAGATGACTGATGATGGTCACCTATGGCACTAAAAACTAGCAAGTTAATTCCATCTATCTGTACCCAACCAAATCCAATTTTTTGTGTCCCTACATATTTAGAGGCTTATTTTAGATTTTTTGAAGCATACTTTGACTCCTTAACACTAGTATTACTTAGTTTATCACTAATTTGATCATTTTTAGTTTCTTTTATTAGCAAGCATCCTTGTGTTTAGTTTCAATAGCTTTTGATTATTGATGAAAGTGCCTTCTTTCTAGTTTTGTGAACTTAATTATTTAAAATGTGTGGATTGATAGCCCCTAGAGAAGCTCTCACTCTCAATATCTAACTATCACTAGGAAATCCACCCAACTACCTGTCTACTAAACAAGTTTGCTTTAGTGCTTACTTATTTACAGGTCTTCTTTCCAAGCCAAAAAGGAGCTCTCATGATCATTTGAATTTAATGCGTGCACAACCAAATAGGTTTTTCAACCATACCCATATTGAGTTTATTTTCTCTCTTTCTTTAAAACTTAAGTGAAAATTTACATGAAACATTATGGCACGCCTGATGGGACCTAGAGTCTTTACTCACATTTTTTTTGTATTTGTATTCTCTTCTCACTATTTGTGCTCATAATTGAAACTAAAATCTCTTTTGGGATTAAAATCAACTGCATTCATTTCTTGATTTTAACATAAGTTCACTTTGGTTTAAAACACATTAATTTTATCATAGCACCACTTTTGTTGAAAACACTAGCCAAACCACTTTCATCAATCAAACATCAAAAAATTTTGAGACAAGACCTGACTAGGATTTCATCACCTAGTAGTCACCTTACCCATTCCTAGTAATCCTACTCACATGTCATTACCAATGGGAGAACCAAATCAACTCTCTAGTTGTGTATAAACTTTGGATATCAATACCTTATCACTATGGGATTGTGAAGTGAGGGGGTAGACCTCAATACCAAGCCATGTATTGATTCCAATACAAATTATTTTGAACACCTAAAAAACCCAAAACCAACCATAGATTACTTCTATAATACCTAATTTACAAGCCAACTTATATCACACAAACTACACTATAAGCCAAAATCAAGATTAAAACTACCCTTTAGGCTTAACATACTTCATAGTGTGTCTCTTGATTGCCTTGATCATTTTCTTGTCTTCTTCTTATTTGAGTGGTGTGTTTTTTTTTTCTTGTTTTCTCTCCCCTTTTATTGTATGGTTCTCACTCACTAGCAACAAAGAGACCTAGTAGAGTAGAATTCATCACTTAAATCAACCTCTTCTACCTCCTCATCTATGGAGGACATCTCTGAGGTAGAATATTCACCTCATCTATTGGGAATCCCTACTTTTCCTTAGGTATTTCCCCAAGGAGGCATGGACTTTACCACTTTTTAGACAACAATCTAGTTTCCCTTCAACACTACCTTAACACCTCCCCTCACCATGTCTCGATTCCAACTTCACCTCAGGACCCTCCTTATGGCATGCCATCCCACCTTATGAGGGGTATTCCTATCACCATAGTCACCACCCACTTTGACCACCTAGGTATCTTTGTATACTAACCCCTTTGACACCATAGCTAAAAACCAACCACTACCCTTACACCTTCCACCCCTACCAGTGACTCCTCTACCTTGGGGACAACCCAACCATCAACCCATCACACTCTACTTATTATTGGAACACCCACCATCGACACCACCAACCTTCCCACTATCAAACCCAACCCATTGGTCAACACCCCTTTACCAAGCTTGGGGGTATCTATCCCTTCTACTTCACCACCTACTAGCATGAAGGTCACTACCTCCCCTCTTAGTACCAACTCAATAACCATCCATGCCCAATCCATAGGAATCCCTCAACAAATACCCATTGCACTTAATATAAGATCCATCCCTAACCCACAAGGGTATGTACCCACTACCCAACCACCATCATCCACCTACCCTACCCAACCCCTAGCATCCACATTTCAATAAGTGGTAGCCTCTCAACTACCAAACAATTACTAATATGTTGCCCAACCTCAACCATAATATCAATCTTACAATCCTTTTTGTGCACCACCTCAAACTGACCTAATTAAAATGCTCATGGACAAGATGACCAACCTTGAGTCATCCATTTTAGAGGCTAATAACATCCTATCCTATGATCATATTTGTAACAAAACTATTCGTGCTTTTGTCCCCATCAGACCTTACACTCCTTAATGGGAGCTTTTGAAATTTACCAAATTTTAGAGTAGGGAAAACCCCCAACAACACCCTAGGGATTCCAGGCATGCATGTTACATGATTGCTTATGATGATACCCTTCTCCTTCAAACCTTCCCCATGTCTTTATCCAGCCTAGCACTCAACTAGTATAGTGCCCTCACCAAACATTCCATCTTTTCTTTCACCCAACTAGCACAAGTCTTCTTAGATCACTTTTACATTAACATTTCCAAGAAGATCATTATCACCGACCTCTATTCTATCAAGAAATTTGATGATGAATTCATTGCCAACTTCATCGCTCATTAAAGAATCTTGATTAATCATTTTTTATTTTCCTTGCCTCAATCTAAACTTATAGAAATTTTCGCTCAAGCTTGCACCAAACATATATCATCTACACAATGTGTCTAAAGCTTCAAAACTTTTGATGAATCTTTTACCATGGAATATAAGCTATAAAACTAGGCCATAGATGAGGGTAAATTGAAGTTATGAAACAAAAATTATACCTTCAAGACCAACGAAACATCCTCCTCCAAAGTAGGCAACCAAGCCAATACCAAAACTAAGAGCAAGGGAACTACAAATGTAGTTGTCCTTAAAACCACCCCTCCACCCAATGTCAATCAACAAAATTCTCCCATTACCTCCAACCAAAACATAAGGAAACCAAACCAAAGAAACCAAAAATAATTCACTCCACTTGGATAATATTATGCCTTGGTTTTGAAAAAATTATTAAAAGCTAACCTCATATAGCTTCCCCCATCAAACCTCCCCAACAGTTTGATTATTCTCATCTAGCACCTACTTGGTACAATGAGAATGACCTTTGTACTTTTCATTGGGTAATTGGACATGATGGCAGTCGATGTAATACTATAATAATGGTGTTTAGAGCCTTATAGACAAGGGGGAACTCATGTTAGATAATCTCAATGCCCCTCAAAATCAAGCTCTTGATATCTTTAGGAAGACTTTTCCTAACCATGCCCCTACCAAAACTAACAACACACAAGGTGAATATTATCATGATGCCCACATGATCAATATGGTCCTTGATACACTTGTCAATGGGTAACCTATCATCCAACCTACCTTCTTCTCCCCCACTTCATCTACTGAGGTGGTAGAGTCACTTTCCCTTCCTTCAAAGGCCCAAATAAAGGAGGTTCCTTTTTCATTAGCTTTGCTCATAGAGGCTTTGGAATCATCAAACACCCCTTTGGATAGCCTATCCAAACCAAAAACCATTCCTAACTAGCCATCTCTTCTAATTTTAGGAAAAACCACAACTATGGACATCATGCCTAGGGGAACAACTTTTTCACAAACACCCCTCACAGAGTAGTCACCCAGCTCAAACTTACCTCCCTTGTTTGAGGAAATAGATGAGGCTACCAATCCTCCTCCTCATCTCATAGGTTTATCCTTAACACCTAATACCTAAGAGGCTAGACTAGTGCACAAACCTTGTTCTAAATTCATTCAAAAGTTAGGTATGGCTATAAAATTAGACATGAATCAAACCACTTTCTAGAAACAATTAGGGATTCCTTACATCACCATGCCTAAACCTTTTAGCACACCTATAACCATCTAATCTATCATCTTCCCACCACCTCCCAAACTAATCAAAACCTCTACCAACCCCTCACCTTTTTAGTCAACCAACACAAATTCCTCTCCAACAACCACACCACCAACCAAACCTTTCAAAACTCTTGGTGCCTTCCCTACTCATAGTTTGGTTCACCCATCCTTAAAATTGGAATTAACCTTGCCCAATCCTATACCCAGGTATTAACCCACACCAACCAAGGGGATGAAACCATTGAAGGGTCATATGACTACAACTCTACCTCCCTCTACCTTGTCCTCTATCTTAGGGCCTCACCCTTCCACTTTGCTTAAAAGTAACCCCCTTTTAACATATGTCACCCATTGACATTGGTTATGATATCCCACTTATTATTTGATGCATCAGTCCTTCTTAGATTACCAATAGTTAGACCATCAAACTTAGCCACCCCAACTCCAGCATACCTAGACCAAAACCCTCAACTAGAAACACCACCTTACCCAAACCATCTCTTACCAAACTTATTGCCACCAACATGCCCATCTTACCAACCAAAGCCATGATCCCTAAACCTTTCAAACCTTTATAAAAATCTTATACTACCATTCTTCAAAGATTATTGAATATATCCTACCTCACATTACCTCCTATCCAGGCCATTATCCATTAGGCCATTATCCACCAACTCTATGACAAGGATTTTATTTTATTATATGAACTTCCATCCATTCCTCTACCAATACACCCAACATCCAGTCACCAACACATTCCTAATCCCCCACTCTCACTTTAGAGTGACAGAGAATCTATCTAACCTCCCATCACACCTTTCCCCTCTATCCATACCATCAATGTGGTCACGTGATCACAAAAAAAAGATAAAAAGAAGGCCAAATTGTCCATTTCATGGATAAACCCACCAACTTATCCTAAACCAAACTATATCCAAACCTCTACATCTACATCTAAGCCCAAAGTTACGATCTTAGGCACCTCAGAAGCTAACCCCTCTGAATCCATTAGGAGGTTCATTCTTAAACAACTTCACCAGACCCTAGCTAAGATGAGCCTCTACAAGCTCATCTCCACCTCACCCCACCATCATCAGGGCATGATAAAGGCTATGCAAGTTATTGAGGTTAGACCAAGAGACTCCCAACCTATAGAGGCCTCTGTAGGCACTCTCCAACTCTCCACCTTTGTTAACATTAAGCAATCAAAGATACCTTCTATCTATCTTGAGGACCTAGATCCCCCTCTTTTTATTACAGCCCATATCAACCATGCCTACATCAAATGGGTTATGATCGATGGGGGATCCAATATCAACATCATCTCTTCCCATGCCTATGACCAATTCATGCTAACAAACAATGTCATATCCAAAACTTAAATCATCCTTAGATCCTTTAACGACACTATGACCACTACCTTGGGAACCATCATCCTTCACATTTAGCTAAGACCTCGCACACTCCCCAAACTCTTTTATGTGGTCAAAGGTCAATTCTAGTACATTTTTTTACTAGGGAGACCTTAGATCTATACCATGGGTTGTGTACCTTCCACCCTCCATCATTATGTCAAGTTTGAACATGAAGGTCAAGTTGTTACCATACAAGCTGACCATAGTCTTTTTGTATCATGCAATATGACTTATCGACCTAATGACATTCTCCTACCTCTATCCAAAGCACCACAAATGACCACCATTAAGCCCTCACCCATAAAAGTTAAAGTCATTACTTCCCCTTCCACTGAGGCATCTACCAATTCATATATTCCCATAGACCATATACCCATCACTTATCCTTTATAACCCACCTTTCAACACCTTACCCTTGGAGAATACTACCTCCTCACCCTTGATGCCTTCCAAACTCCCCAAGAATAAAGAAATCTCAACCACCAACTAGGTTATGACCCCAATGTTGGAGCCATTACCCCCTTGGGGCCTCTGAGCCATCAAACCCACTTTATCTATAGGGGAATTGATAAACCACTTAACTTTGTTTCCACTCCCTCTCCACCTCAACCCTTCATCTTCAACTTCTCTTACTTGGACAACTTGAACTTTGCCAAGCTATACCTCCACAAGTGTTCCTAGAAAGGATTTGGCTTATGATGGTATGAGCATGGACCACATATATTGATTTCAATTAAGACCCATAAGCCTTACTAAAAGCATAACCTTGGCTTTATTATACCCAATAATAAGAAATCCAAACAACCTATCAATACCATTGTTGAAGAAAATACCCTTTCCTCAACAACACCCACTCCACCTGAGTGTGAGGATGAGGACATCATCCCACCTAATTTTTTTTCAACATGATTACCCTCAACCCCTTGAATTATCAAAAGGAAGGGGCATTCGTATCCATCCCTTTAATCCATCCTAAATAGGTGGGAGAAGACTCTCCTACCATTCACACTATCCAATGCCAGGATGATTCTATTCTCATCTACCTTGGTGCACCTTATTCCTCCATCCATAAATCCTTACCTCTAAAGACCTCGACCATGTTTGAATCAACCCACCATGGATATTGGCATAGGCACTCTGGATGACCCCCATGTTGTCAAACTAGGCCAAACTCTCACCCCAAAGGAACTATAGGACTTCTCTATCTTCCTCCAAGACTATACTATTGCATTCACCTAGTCATATACTAACATGCCTAGTATTGACCCAGCCATTGTCATCCACAATATTGTGACTAATAATGATGCCAATCATGTCAGATAGAAACTCCATTGAGTGCATATTTTCATAGCTCTCCTTGTCAAAGAAGAGCTCCAACACCTCCTTTCTATCAACTTCATTCAACCCATTGATTATCATCAATGGGTTTCAAACTTCATGCCTATCAGTGAATCCATAGGGGGACTACATATCTATGTGGTCTTTTATGACCTCAACCTCACCTACCTAAAGGATGACTTTCCTCTACCTAGCATTGACTAACTGGTTGATCTTATGGTAGGCCATAAGATGTTGTCACTCGTGTATGGATTCTTGGTTTATAATCAAATTCTGATTGCCTTTGAAGATCAACATAAGACTACCTTTATCACCCCATGTGGGAATTTTTGTTATAGAGTCATGGCCTTTGGTCTTAATAATGTTGATGCAACCTACCAATGTGCCCTGACCTATATTTTCCATGGCCTTATTTATATAATCATCGAAGACTATGTGGATGACCTTCTTGAGAAGTCCAAACTTTGCAAAGACCAATTAACCATTCTCAATATTATCTTTGAGTGACTTATCCATTATCATGTCTACCTCAATCCCAAGAAATGTATTTTTGGGCACTTGTTAGGCAAAATTCTAGGCTTTATCAATTTCCTTTGAGGAATCAAGTTTGATCTAGCCAAAATTAAAGCCATCCTCGAGATGCTACTTCAAACCAAATTTTAAGAAACTATATAATTCATAGGGTAATCTCCAATCCATTCATCTCCCATCTCTCTGATCAGTGTCAAGACTTCCACCAGCTCTTAAAAAAGGACATCTCTTTCAAGTGGAATGTTGATTGTCAAAAAACCTTTAATGCACTCAAAGAGTACTTTTTATCTCCACCTATCCTCACACCTCCTAAGGATGACCAACCTTTTTACCTTTATATATCTACCACTGACCATTCCCTAGGGGAAATTCTTGCCCATTGGGATGAACAACACAAATATCAATCCATCTATTGCATTATCTACACACTTGTCGAGTATGAGACTTGGTACACACATATAAAGAAACTATGTTTGGCTAAAGTCCTTGTGGTTACCAAACTATGCCACTACCTTCTTAACCATAATTTTTTTGTCATAACTAATATTGACCCACTCAAATACATGCACTACAAACCATACCAAAACCATCATATGGCTAAATGGATCATTCTTTTATTTGAGTTTGACCTTGAGTTCTTCTAGTATAAATCAATCAAGGGGCAAGTCATTGTTGATCAATTATCTGATGCAACCCTAACAAACAACCAACCTCATCCTTTTGATTTTTTAGATGAGTCTATCACAAGCCTATCTCAAGTAGATTTCACCAACCAAGTAACCATGTTTTTTTATGGTTCTAAATGTTAGCATGGTGGGGGATCTGATATCATCCTTATCCCCCTTATTAATGAACCACTTCCTTTGTCTTTTAAAATTAACTTTGAATGTACCAATAATGTGTTCAAGTATGAAGCCCTAGTAATAGGTCTCCAAACTATGTTATCTTTGGGAGTGAGAACGATCAACATTTTTGGTGACTCCTAACTTGTGGTCAATCAAGTCAATGGCATTTACTAGTGTAGGAATGATATTTTACAACTATATAAATAGTTAGTCATAGAACTCTTGACATCATTTGAACACTACCACATTCAAACCACCCCATGATATACCAACAAGTTTGCCAACACCATGGCTTATCTTGCCTCTTTGATCCTATCAGCACCCTCAGACTCCAAACTTTCAATCATTATCCATTGGCTCACTGAACCTTCCTACACCAAATCAAACACTCCAACCATCTTTAGTGTGGAAGAGATTATCCCTGACCTTTGGTATCAACAAACCTTTGACTACCTTCACCTTGTCATAGTTCCCTCTAGCCTCTCTAGGAATGTCCATTAGGCATTTATTTAGAGCACCTCTCATTATACCATTATAGGATAAATCCTTTAAAAACATGATTTTGATGGCCTCTTATTCCGTTGCCTCCATGATCCAAAATCCTTTCACACTATCAAAGAAATGCATGATAGTATCTAGGGGGTCCACTTTAGTGGACTCATTATGGCTAAGTACATCCTCCACCTAGGCTATTACTGGCCTACCCTTAACCAAGACTATTATGATTATGTGAAAAAGTGTGTCAAGTGTCAACAACACACTAATTTACATCATGCACCTAGCAATAGTCTACGTATTTCCATAGACTTTTGGCCTTTATCACAATGGGGTCTAGAACTTATTGGTGAAATTAACCCCACTCTTCATAGTGACATCACTCTATCATCACTGTGACCAAATATTTCACCAAATGGGTGGAGGTTATTCCTCTTGTCTCTACAAAAGATAAAAATATTTTCAAAATTATCACCCATCATATCATCTTCTGCTTTAGTGTTCCCTCTCAATAATGGCAAATATTATAAAAATAAACAAGTTCAAAGTCTTTTTGATGTATTTGTAATTAAATTGATCTTTTCATCACCTTATCACCTATAAGTAAAAGGACAAGCAGAGGCCTCTAACAAAACCCTTAACAATATGCTTACCAAAATGGTCAATGTCTCAGGTTAGGATTGGCACTTGCACATCCATTTCACCTTATGGTCATATTACACTAGCATCCAAACCCCTATATGGGATACACCTTTTCTCTCATGTTTGGATTTGAGGTTGTATTGCCTCTTGAAATCCAAAAACCTTCTCTTCGCATATATTTGCATGATCTTCTTTTGAAAGATGATTATCATAAAAAATATTTAGCCCAACTTGAGCTACTTGATGAGCATTGTTTGGACACTCTTTCCCATCTCCATGTCTATCAATAATGAATCAATCATGTTTATAATAAACACCTAAAAGTGTGAGAGTTCAATAACAAAAATCTCATCCTCAAGGAAATTCAACATGTAACTAATATAGAGAAAAGCAAAAGGGGAAAATTTTATTTCAATTGGCTAGAACCCTCCATCATAACCCATAAGTATAGATTAGGGGCTTATCATTTACCTTCTTTGAAGGGAAAACTATAACTCGAGCCTCTCAATGCTTCACATGTATATCCTTTCTATTGTTAAATAAGAGTCACAATCATCATTGGCCTAACTTAAGCTCATCCCTTGCAATCACATCCATTTCCCTCTTCTTAGGGGAAACTAACTACAAATTTATCATGTGATTATCCATGAAAAACATAGCCTAATCTTGAATTTTGGGTACCATGGCTCTATCCATCACATGATTCTCATAGTACTTCCCATCTATTTGAGATCAGTTCCCATGGCCATTGTCATTTATACCCATTTTTCACCTAATGAACCTTCATGTTAACTTAGTCTTGCCTTCATAAAGGTAATCCCTTGAGCATGTATAATCAAGTCTATGTCAAGCAAAAGCAATATCAAAATTCAAAAACAAATAATGGGTCACCCCTAGCATTCACAGATTGCTCCCTTGAAGGATAGTTGTTTAATAGTCAAAAGATAAAGTGTACTACTCCCTTAAAGGATAGCTATTAGAAGCATTTAAACTAAGAGTATAAACTAAAACCACTCCCTTGAAGGATGTATGAGTAAATCATTTTTCAAATCTATTAATTTCTTGGAAGCTTCTTACATCAATAAGCTTCCCCAACCTTAAAGTAAATTAAAATTAGCAAAGACCCCTAAGAAAAATCAAAAGTAATGAGAAATCTACTATTAGCTCTCATAAAATAAATAATCTTGGAAGGCCACAATTGAACCTCCTTAGTAGAATTATCACATCGATCAATCTACACTTTATATATGAGCATAGACTTGTTTATACTATCTCTTTGGAAGCTTATAGAAGGGGTATGCTAGTCTCACTAAAGTTTCTAGTTTCACCCATTCTCCCTCCACATATCATATGCATGGGACTATGATCTTACTTGACACAATGTGATTAAGATACATGTTTATCAACATAATAATTTTAATGTGAAGCATTTGAAAGGCTTACTTTCACTAAGCCAATCCAACATTGAGTTTTATTTCAGTCCTTACCAATGGAAAGGCATCATATTCTTTTTTCTTATCTTGTTATTTGCTTACTTCATGTATTATTATCTTCAACCATATTCACATTTTATCTCCATGAGCGTAAACAAAAAATTTCAAATCAAAAGTGTGAACATCATCAACTATATCTAAAAGTAACATCATCTAGATATCTATGAGAAAAACATGAGGAAAACATATAACAACATATCCTCAACATCATCTTATCCATTAACCATCATGACATCATATGAGCATATAATCATACCATTACACCATCATAAGCATAAATCAAACCAATGAGCAATACATCAATCCTTATACCATTTATCACTCTATCCATTTACCATGACATTAGCATAATTCATCTTATAAAAATTAACTCATGCCAAACACATAAACATTATCATAAATAAAGCTATTACATTATCACATTACATACATCCATCAATAACACATACATGAACATAATTAGGGCATCATAGCTTTTTTCAAACATCACACACCTAATTTACCAAGTCAAACATCTCATAAAGCATCAATCATAAACATGAACAGCATGAACCATAAATATACATCAATCATAAGCATAAACATCATATATAACACCATCATCCATAAACATCATATATACATCATGTCATCATAAAATAATATAGATAACAATGTATTGGATCTCTCTCTCTCCACATATACATCTCATTGCATCAACACATAAGCTATTATCAAAATGGTGTATACCTATCACTACCAATATGTCAAAACATTCCCATATATGATCATGGGGCACCTACACCCACACCACTTCCACTCACCCCACTTGTACTTGAACCTATTACCCCATCTAGTGGTGGTCCTCGTGGGATACCTACCTAGGGACCCACTATTTAAACTCATTCTCTTAGAGTTGCAAGAGTTGGACCACCTACCAAGCTAACCCTGTACTCCACCCATCTCAACTCTATTAGGCACTAAGCTAAAACTATCACCTCATAATATCTCAGCTCCTAAATTTCATCCAAATATTAGGAATGAGGAATAAAACCAACTAGTGTTATCATTGCCCTTCCACCTTGCCTTAGATCATCTCTCTCCTATATAACCATGCCAAGGGTAGCCTGTGCCTGGTCCCTCTCTATCATTAATGCCTGAACCTACCCCTGCAAGGTGGCCACCTGACCCTATAGTGTGGCCACCGACCATTATAATGTGGTAACTTGGGCCTATGTTATAGTGAGTGTTATTGTTGCTTTTCCATTTCCCTATCCCAGTGCTCCTACCGAATCAATATCCATGGCTTATTAGCCCCCATCACCCCATCTAAAGTCAACTATGATATATTTACCCTAATACCATGCTACATAACCATTGGAAATACTTGTGTCATCAATCAAGCCTCTTATTAGTAATTCCTCAAAGTCACACACTATGTCTTATGGTTGTGGCTCAAGAAGTAATAACTCAACCTCCTCTCTCCTATACCTAGAAACATCAGGGAAAATCCCCTACACCAGACCAAACTACCTATGTATTTGGTTAAATGGGATAAGATTCATCTCCATCTCCCATATACCATAGATCCACCACTAGATCTATAACCCTAGGGTGCGATATTTGTATCTAGTCCACTATAGCCATCTAACATATGGTTTCCATATCACATCTCCTGGAACCAACCCCTCTAAAGCATCTCAAAACCACTCAATATCTATAGCTCTTCCACCTTCCTCTGTCATGGCTCTACCTCTCCTCCAATGTAAGAATCCCACTATATAATTAGTTGGTAGATAACCCTCCACTAGTAGCTCCAAGAGTCTCAGCACCTGAATGTGTTCAAATGCCTAATAATGAAGATGAAGCCAACACTGATCCCGTACTATCTATGTACCCAATTACACTAGTAAAATTAGGGCCTATCCAAACATGGTCCTCCCTAGTAACATCTCCACTAAAACACCAACAAAAAAAATTCTTAAACTCTTTCCAGCAATCACCTTTAGAATCAAAACCCACCCATTTTTAACCAATCCTTTAACTACCGATGGTTCTTAGAACCATTATTAGTAACTTAGGACCAATTATCCTTCTTAGGGTGGACCGGTGCTAGTCAAGAAGAACCATCACTAGTCACTATCTTCACCCAAACCATAGAGGGACTCAAACCAAAAACCTCTATTAAAACTGTATCTCACTCCTAAACTATCTAAAATGCTTACAATACAACAAAATTATTAAGTTAAAATCTCCCCCAACCTAATTTATAAAACCCACCCCCACCAATTCATGATTATACCCATAATTTTACCTAAACCCTACCCAAACCCTACCTTGGGATTTCACAAGTAGATATCACAAATAGCTAAATCTATTAACTATTTTTAAAATCAACCCCATATATCAATTCAAAATATCCCCTGCCTCATTTCATGATCTTTGTCATGGCCGTAGCCTCATCCCACCCCTCTACCACATCCTCAACCACCCTCCATCATCTGAATCCTTGCTTGGGCAAGCCAACCAATCATAAGCTTCCACCTTAGCAACATCAACACACCAACTACCAAAAATGCACTACTCACCTAAAGCACAAACACAAAAAGTTAAATGTGAAAAACTAATTCACCTTTTCACTGTTTACCTTCCAAATTTTAAGGGTATTACCTTGACCATCACCAGTCATGATGACTGATGTTCATCGACCCTTAGGGCAACACCTAAGCATTTTTAGTCAAGGTCCCCATTCCCCTTTCTAAAATATTATGGCATCTCACCTAAGCACTCAACATTCTATCTACCCAAACTAGAAGAACTACATTTGGATTGAAGTTTTTGTTAGATATTATGTCCATGAAATTATGTAGACAACGTCCACATACCTCATGAACATGGAATTATCTCAACCACTCCTACCAACCTGAACACTTCATCACTTCACCATTGGTCTATTTTGACCTGTTTGGCATGCAATTTTGTGACATTTTTTGCCTGGTCCTTTTGATTGTAGCAATAACATTGCCATGTTAACCTTTTACATTTTACACCACCTCATACATACTAACCCACTTGTGTCTCACCAAGAGCACCCCCTACTTTGAATACCCATGACACTTGACCCATTTGTGTTTTCTTCGAGAACACTTCCTCCCTTGGATACCCACCAAAAATGTAGAAATTACTTAGGAGACTTATGTTTGTGAGTATTCCCAATTACCACACCTACAATTAGTCATGTGGTTCACTTGTCACTTGTCCTACTTAGCACCAACCCTTATTTTTACCACCATTTTCAATTTTAATCTTTATACAATCTTGTCTATCACACCTTTTTATCACATTTTATATGTAAGTTTACATCTCAAATTCGTAACTATTCTTTTTTCACTTACCTCATGACCCACCATCTACCCATTATCAAACCCCTATCTATTTCAGTCTCACCTCACCAACTCTTGGTTTGAGAGGTAACAAATCCTACTCTCAAGGCAACTAGACCTTGATCCATTTTCCATTTTTTTTGTTCCTTATTCACATAAGCCACATAATAAACAGGGGCAAAATGTAGACACTAGAAAACTGCACACATGGTCCTAGTTATCAAAATGCATTGGGTTTCTCTTTAACCTCTTTCAACTACAACTACAAGGTTTACAAACCTGCCTGACCTAAGCCACTTACCTAACCCAAAGTCAAGTTAGCCACTTGACTAACTTAATTCTCCTTTTCACCATTTTAACCTGCCTTTTCCCTATGCCCTCGATCGATGAGGATAAATGTGATCGGTGATGATTACCCTAACTGGCAATGGTCAGGTTAAACTACCTAAACTTTTAGCATGCAAACCACCACTTTTATTTTCTAAATATAGCTTGTTTAAATCTGATTACAAGCCTTTACATGGATAATTTATATTTAAATAGACTAGTTACACCTTCACTTCCCCCTATTGCCTTGCCTATAAGAAAGAGAGAGATGTAGTAGAAGATCATCTATAATTATTATCGAGAGCTTTTTATATCCAAAATATCTTTTTGTAGGTCAATCAACATTATCAAGTGCCATCATCCATCTTATTGGGATTTGACTCACCATAAACTCTCAATCAAGATTTTAGGTATCATTACTCTATCAAAATTATCCCATATTCCACCAATAGGCAATTCATCTCAACCATCCACCCAACTGACTTCTAGTAAGATAAGTATTTGCTTATGGGTATCTACTTATCATATTTCTATTTCAAGATCAGCCTGGCCCTTATCTACCTCTCAGAATTTACCTTCTAAATCTTGTCAATTAACAACACCAACCCCAATTCCACTCCTAGTTCTACTAATAAGAAACTGACAATGGTTACTTGATCAGTGATGGTTAGCCTCAATTGATGACTATGAGATGACTAGTGATGGTTCTTCTTAACCAATGACAGTTAGATGACTAATGATAGTCACTTTTGGCACCAAAAACTATCAAGTTAATTCCACCTACCTGCACCCAACCAAATCTAGTTTTTTGTGTACCTATTTGTTCATAGGCTTATTTCAAACTTTCTAAAGCATACCTTGACCCCTTAACACTAGTATTAATTATTTTATAGCTAACTTTATCATTTCTAGTCTCTTTTCTTATCAAGCATCCTTGTGTTCAATTTCCATCCATTTTGATTATTGATGCAAGTACCTTCTTTTTAGTTTTGTGAACTTAATTATTTAAAACATGTGGATTAACAACCCCTAAGGAAGCTCTTGCTCCCAGGATATATATATCTCTAGGTAATCAACCCAACTATCTATCTAACAAACAAGTTTGCTTTAGTGCTCTCGTATCTACAAGTCTTCCTCCCAAGCCAAAGAGGAGCTCTCAAGATTGTTTAGATTCAACGCATGCACAACCAAATAGGTTTTTTAACCAAACATGTATCAAGTTTCTTTTATCTCTTTCTTTAGAACTAAAGTGAAATTTTACATGAAACACTTATTCCAATGAATAAAATTTAGAACTAAAATAGAATGCAACTAGGCACAAGTAGGATGCCATTGCACCCACCATCAATTGGACCTAACTTTCAATTGTCTTGTCCTCAGGCCCATAGAGTAAAAATTTAAATAAATACTTGGATGTCACTCCCTCTTCTTCATCACTAAACCTATTACATATTATATATGTTAAAAATAGTTTGGGTATATAAATCACTCATATAAATATAGGACATATGCTAACATGGACACAACATATACATAATATGATGGTATGGAACATACACATATGCATCAACCTATCTCAACTACTACATTTAGCCCTCAATAAAAATATGACAAATTCACATTTGGTTATTTATTTTCACCTTTGGATATGTGAATTTGGGAGCATCTATCATCTATTAAAATAAAATCAAAGGAAGAGTTAGGTTATGGGCTAAACTTCTTGGTCACATTTGCACCCCATTTTTAGAGTAGACCTAGGGATCTAATTTCACCAACAAAAAGATGATATATATATATATATATATATATATATATATATATATATATATATATATATATATATATATATATATATATATATATAAGTGAGTCACTCCAGTAACCCCATATATTGATATAGAGATAGATAAAGTGATCAACACCTTATGATTCCCATTTCAAGACATTTATTTTCACTAAAGAATATAAAAAACCTACATCATATCATATAGACCCAATGTTAGTTCCCTCATCAATGAACCTTAACATGCATAGATGTTAATCTAGATAAGTAGGGTCTGAAATACATGTTACTACCTATAATCACAAACTCATTAGTCCCTGCACATAACTGACCATCCTGTAGTATGTGACCTATAACATACTTGTAGTCTTGATACTTTCTCATAGATCTCATGAGAGCGGGTCACAATGATTCACTGATGAAAATGGATAGAATTTAAATATCTTTATTATATACATAACATGAAACATATATAATAGATTCATCATGCAAGTATTTGGAGATAACATTTATACCTTGGCCTCCCATAGTTCATGATAGGGGTCAGTTGAGTAGAACACTCGACCAATGACTAAAGGTTGGGTCAGGGCATTTATGTGCCATCCACATCCCATAGATAGATTTATATGTTGAGATGGGGATAACATTTGAAAAGTAACCTTTCTATTTTATATGGGGGAGATAAACATAAATATAGAGATAAAATATATGTGCTTGATCAAGAACTAAGTCATTTATATAGATATAGACAAGATTTGAGCAATCATAATTTGGAGATAAAATTTTAGGTCTATAGATAAAAATTGATTTGCTTCAATATCTTAGTAGTAGGACTATTGACTTGATTGAAATGGAATGGTTTGATCTAATAGGCAATCCTATGTGGGTATTCATAATCGCATAATCTTATGTGGAGTTGAATTCAGTCATTTCAATAATTTTCCTTGATTGATGATTGATCCATAGTCATCACTCAGATTTTTATTACTTAAATAACATGATTGAATTTATCTTATCTTACTATCTTCATGTAAATAATACAAAAATATCCTTAGATTAATCCATCATGGACCTTCCTAATGTAATAGACATGATGGGGCTTATCACCTTGGTACACTTATTTTGAAATAGGAATCCAAAATCCATTTGAGATTCATCTAAAAAATATATCATTAACTCTAAAATAAATTTTAGATAGAAAGGACAATACATGCATGCATTAATTCCAATCTCACACATGCATGACCTAACCAATTTATTATATCTACTCACATATAATAGAGTTGTATCATAGCATTCTAGATTCACATAATACACTACCACCACCATTACCACTACCACTACTATTTGGGGTGGAGGGGAGTGATTTTAAACCACATTTTCTTAGGATCATATCATAATATCTCATATTTCTATCTCCCTCTCCCTATACCATATGGAGAGGGAGGAGGGGGAGGGGGAAAGGTGGGCAAACACATAAATTATTGAAATCAATGATCAACCATTTCTATATCTATTATTAATCAATTGAGTGTTCTCTATGGCCAATAATAAATAGGTTTAGTACCAATTAGTCTATATAGTATTAAGTGGTTGAGTGATCTTGTTGGTACTCAATAGTACCTTACTACATCTTGACTCCATCTCAAGCTTAGTACCCAACATTAGACTCAAAATAATATCATCTCACAAGGCAAATCCAATATCATAGGCATATCCACTAATATACATGCCAAACCATAATCTTTTTGATATATTTAGTATAGGAAGGGTATACAAGTTTGATGATAATGCACCTTTCAATACAAATTCAAGCCTATGAAGGACACCATCACTTTTGACATTGTACCTTTAGAAGTATATGTCATCTTTTAATGGAGATCATATTTATATTTGATCCAAAACTCAGAAGTTTTGGTTGATAAATATCACAATAACATATAAATAACATAGTAACAATGAATTCTCTGAGAAGAGATGTAGTATTACTCAAAATCGCAATACAAATATATGCTTATCTCTAGGAAGAGATGTATGTCTTCACATTTTGGGTTACCTCTTATTTTATACACAATTTGAAATCATGGGGAGGATGTGGAAGGTCACCAATATCAAGGGAGATGAAGTGGTATGACTTCCAATATTTAAAACAATACATAATTCGAGGAATTACTATTTTTAGAAACTTACTATTTTTAGACAGCACTATTAAAATTGAAATTTGAGGCACTTCCATTGGAATTTCGGGGGTCAAACTTCATTGAGAAAATCTCATGCCATTTCACGACGTTCCCCTCATTCTTAGCTTTCCAACAGTTCAAACGGCGAGTCGATTGGAGCTACGGTGCAAAAGTTATGGCTCCCAAAAGTTTCGTCATCAATTGGGGTGGAACTGTCACCCGAATTGTCACCTAAATTGATGCCTGGTTCATTCCTCCATCCTTGAAAAGCAATGGTCCCCATTGCATCAATGCTCCCCACCAGGTGTGGTAGTTATTTCTTGATTTGATTCTCTGTGAGCCACTCACCTTGATGGCTAAGCTGGCCCCTTTTGACCACTCGATAAAGTGGAATAGAACGTCCTCTGGTTATCTTCATCCAGGTATCCACAATCTGATCCTCTTCCACTAGAGCAAAACTCTATGGATCAAGTTCATCAATGTTAAGTTGTTTTGCTACAACTGAAGTGTCCAAGAGAGGTGGATGATATGGCTTGAGAAGCTCCACATTGAATATTGGGTGCAGACCAAGGTAGGCTGGGAGGTTCAACTCAAAAGCATTTTCTCCAACTCTTCTGGTGATGGTGTATGGACCATATCACAGAGGCCAAATATTTCTATGTGGGCTTGCAAGTCATTCTTTTTGGAGCCACAACCAGACCTTGTCACCCACAGCAAAATGGTGTGCAATCATGTGTTTATCATGGCGTTGCTTGTACTTTTGATTCATCTTCTCCAAGATGTCATGAACTTGTTGCTAGAGGTGTTGCATTTGTTCAATAAACTTTGTAGCTTTTGCTGCCTCAGATCTTCCATGAGGTGTGTATTCCATGGTGGAAAATGGAACTGCTATATCAACTGGTGCCATGGGTTGGAACCCAAAACATACTTGGAATGGACTGTGCTTGGTCGAGTTGTGCAGTGCCCGATTGTATCCATGTTGTATGAAAAGAAGTCCCTCATCCCATGTGTGTGGATGTTTGGAGTGGTACATCTGAATCATGTGAACAATCAAGTGGTTTACCACCTCTATTTGAGCATCAGTGTGTGGGTGGAAGGCTGTGGACTTCATCAGCTTAGTATCCATCATCTTCCATAGAGTGGGCCAGAAGATGCTCAAGAACCTGTTATCTCGATCTGAGACAATGGACTTGGGAAGACCAAAATGGAGCCATACATGACTAAAATATAGTTGAGTAGTTTCCTCAGTAGATATTTTTTTCACAGGTAATCATGATAGCCATTTTTGAAAAATGATCAACTACCACAAAAATACAGTCCTTACCATGTTTTGAAGTGGGCAAACCTGATAGAAAATCCATTGAGATGGATTCCCAAGGCCTGGTTGGTTCTAGAAAATGGCATGTACAATCCTTGCTTCTTATTTGTCGGCTTGGCTATCGCACATGGGGTGCAAGATTTGAGATATCTTTCCACATCCTTTCGCATATGGGGCTAGTAGAAGTGTTTTTGAAGAACTGCCAATGTTTTCTCAATACCAAAGTGTCCAGTTGTCCTACTGAAGTGTGCTTCCCATATCATCTTTTGTTGCTCTGCAACTGGAACACAGATGTGTCCCATATGACAGAGGACATTATCTTGAAAATAGAAATTAGAAACATGTGTACCTTTTTGAAGTGCTTGATATGTAGCAGTAAAGGTAGGATCTGCTTCATACAGGGTACCCCAAGTGGCAGTCTCATGTCTGCACAGGTCCAAAAATATTGTGAGTGCAGTAATTGGTGGGCAGCTCAGACAATCTATAGCTGTATTTGAGCTCCCCTTTTTGTGTTTGATTATTAGGTGAAATTTCTGAAGATATGTGGCCCACTTCTGATGCCTCTCATTTCGGAGCTTGTTTTGTGTCTGGATGAATTCCAATGGTCTGTGGTCAGTGTGGATGACCGTTTCTTTTCCCAAGATGTAGTGTTTCCATTGTTTGTAGGCTTGCACAATTGCATAGAGCTCCTTATCATATGTTGGATATTTCCTGAGTATATCAGTGAAAGTTTCACTATGATATGCAACAGGATGGCCATGTTGCATGATGACAGCACCCATGGCATATTCAGATGCATCTGTCATCAACTCAAAAGGTTGATGCAAATCTGGCAAGGCAAGAACAGGGGCTAAGCAGAGTCTGTTCTTCAAATTCTCAAATTCCCTTTGTTGTATTTCACCCCACTGAAATGTAGCTTTTGCTCCTCCTTTAGTCACTTGGGTTAGTGACCAAGCAACATGTGAAAATCCAAGAACAAACCTGCGGTAGAAATTTGCAAGACCCAAAAAGCTACGAAGCTCTGTGAGGGTCCTTGGTGTGGGCCATTCTCGAATAACCCAAATCTTTTATAGATCAACATGGACCCCTTCCTCATTCACAACATACCCGAGGTATTGAATTGTTGTCATCCCGAATGTGCATTTGTCAAGATTTGCATACAATTTGTGCTCTCGAAGAGTTTGAAGCACCTTACGAACATGTTGCAAATGTTCTTCCCATGTTCTGCTATAGATGAGTATGTCATCTAAGTAGACAACCATAAATGACTTGGTGAAGGGTCGTAGGATGTCATCCATCATCCTCATGAAGGTTGCAGGTGCATTAGTTAAGCCAAAAGGCATAACCAACCATTCAAAGAGCCCCTCCTTAGATTTGAATGCAATCTTCCAGACATCAGTGGGATTGATGGGAATTTGGCGATAACTAGATTTGAGATCAATTTTGGTGAAGAACTTCGCACCATGGAGCTGGTCCAGCAGGTCATCAATCCTGGGGAGAGGATAGCGATTCTTCACAGAGATTTTATTCAGGGCTCGATAGTCAATACAAAGCCTCCATGTTTTGTCTTTCTTCGGTGCCAAGACAATTGGCCTACCACAAGGTGAAGAGCTTGCCCTAATGTGACCCTTTTGGATCAATTCTTGAATCTGTCTTTTTATCTCATCATTCTCCAAAACTGATCTGCGATACACAGGACTGTTAGGCAAAGGTGATCTTGGGATAACATCGATAGAATGTTTTACCTGGCAATGTAGTGGAACTCCTGTGGGTGACTTGAATAAGTCATCATATTCTCCTGTGATGCATCCTATCTACTTTTGATGTTGTGTTGATTGCGTAGTCAGGACTGCAACATCGGCCTTCATGGATTTCTGTGGCTTGACCACCATGAAGACAAATTGCTTTGTTTTCTCCACCAATCTCTTGCATTGCTTTGCACTGATCAGGGAGACAGATGTGGGAGGTGGTACCTTTGGTACCCTATAATGCCATTTTCCAAGGGTGAGGGTAATCCTTCGGGTTCATGATTCATAGATGCCATGTCGCTCATACATGAATGTATGACCAAGGAGTACATCACAAACATCTAGATTGACTACATCACACAAGACTTCATCTTGGAATGGTTTTATGGCATATGAAAGAAGACACTGATGGGTGACACGGAGGTCTCTCCCTGGGCTTAACCATCCAATACTGTAGGGTTTTGGATGAGGCTTCATAGATAGATTTAGACTTTTCACAACTTTAGCAGAGATTAAATACTTTTGACTTCCACTATCAAGAATGAAATGTAAAGGTGTACCTTTTACCCATAGTTTGGAGTGGAACAATCTTACCTTATCATCTGGTCTTTCCCCATGGTTCTATGATGAAGCAACAATGGTGTCAGGCTTAGCATCTATAATTTCTTCTTCATCCTCTTTGACTGTGGGTTGTGTATGAGGCAGAGTAGTGGACGTTGAGTATTGAGACTCAGAAAGCAATGACTTGATGGCTCGACATTCTTCTTTGGAGTGAGTCCCAGTTTTATGGTAATCACACCATTTTCCAGCCTTCCCTTTCTCAGATTTCTTATCCTGAAACTCCTTTTGCTTCCAATTTGGGCCTCATGTTTGACCTTCCTTATCACTTTTCCATTTGAGGGTTGACTCTTCATATTCTTTCTGCCATTTTTCTGTTCAATCTTCACTGCAAATTTGTATGCCTCACCGAGGGTTTCCAAATTGAAGAGTTCCATTTCCCCCCGTATGTACCATTGTAGTCCACCACAATATTTGAGAGTCTTATGTTTCTCACTTTCTTGAATGCCCAACCTTGCAGACAAAGAATGAAAAGTGTCTGTGTAATCTTGAACAGATTGGTCCTTACCTTGGCGAAGTTGTTGCCACTGTATGTAGAGATCATCATATGCTCCGATGGGATAGTATTCTTCTTTCACTGCTTCTACAAAATCATCCCAGGTAGGTTCCACCTCAAGGCCAATGTCATATGTGCTGAACCTCTTTTTGCACACTTCCCACCAATTTTTCAGAGGCAATGTTGATTTCAAAAGAGCAAAATTAATCTTTTCTCCATCGGTGAACTTATTTACAGAGAAGTAGGAAGACAGTTGATCTAACCAATTTTCTACTGCATCAGCATTGATTTTACCTTCAAATGTAGGAATATCAAAATTTACCTGGACCTTGAAGGGTGTTGGGGCACTGAAAGGTCATTCCCTGGATGAGGAGCCAGGAAGTGGAGCCACAGAGCCAAGATTTCCCATCGGAAGTGTTTGAAGAATTTGGGCAAATTGTTGTAGCATCTGTGCTTATTGCCATTGGAGGGCCTCATTCACCATTTCCTTAAAAGGATCGGATGTCTCGGTGTCGTCCACCATTTGAGGTCGTTTGGAGCGAACAGGTGGAAAATTTGGAAGCTCTGTTGTTTCCCACCCAAGCTTCTTATAGCCTGACCTCGTCCTCGGGATCATACACTCTCAAGACAAACCGCTCTAATACCACTGATCCAAAACTCAGAAGTTTTGGTTGATAAATATCACAATAACATATAAATAACACAGTAACAATGAATTCTCTGAGAAGAGATGTAGTATTACTCAAAATCGCAAAACAAATATATGCTTATCTCTGGGAAGAGATGTCTGTCTTCACATTTTGGGTTACCTCTTATTTTATACACAATTTGAAAGCATGGGGAGGATGTGGAAGGTCACCAATCTTGAGGGAGATGAATTGGTATGACTTCCAATATTTAAAACAATACATAATTCGAGGAATTACTATTTTTAGAAACTTACTATTTTTAGACAGCACTATTAAAATTAAAATTTGAGGCACTTTCATTGGGTTTTCGGGGGTCAAACTTCATTGAGCAAAGCTCAATGCCATTTCATGATGTTCCCCTCGTTCTTAGCTTTCCAATGGTTCAAATGGCGAGTCGATTGGAGCTACGGTGCAAAAGTGATGGCTCCCGGAAGTTCCGTCATCAATTGGGGTGGAACTGTCACCCGAATTGTCGCCTAAATTGATGCCTGGATCAATATATTTAATGTTTTATGTATCAATCCAATCCATAGTGCTAGACTATAGATGCAAAATATTTCTTCTTCAATCTCTTATAATTAGCTCCAATGACCAAAGTGAACTTTGGTCTTTACCAAATAATGTTATAAAATTGTTTCACATATGCAAGATTTTTCTATTCTAAAATGTTATTTTTCACCTACACAAGTGTTTTTATTACTGAAATTACCCTTAAGCATCTATACAACCAAACCCATACCCAAATTTCATATGTTTCCCTTAAGGACATGATTGAGCAATAGGGATAATAGTGGTAGTATAATTTATCCCTATGGGTTGATCCTGCCCCTCAGCCCTCTAATAGTTGCATTTTTAAATTAAACCCTCTCTTATATTGCATATATGTTTTTAGGATTCTTAGTTTTTGGTTTACCCTTTTGGATTATTATAAAGGCACACTCAAGTCAATTATTCTATCACTTGGAAATTTACATATAGAGGCATATTTACACTAGTGCATACTAAGTAAAAGTTCCCTGTTCTTCTCAAATCTAATTTTAATCACTAAAATAAGTCTTTTACCAAGTCATAAGATTATTTTATCCATACCCAAATCAAATCATGATAAAATATTTAATCCATTTATATATGTATTCATATAGTTAAAGGAGCACAATTGCATAAAGCACACTAAGTGGGATAACTATGTGTGCTTGATTACCTCATTGGAATATTGGATACACAAATAGATTTCAATCATCATGGGGATGATTAGGGTTAATATATCCAATTACACTCCACTTTTATATATTTGTCTATTTTTAATAATTGCATTCCCTATTAGGGTTTCAACCTTGGAGAATCTATTTGAAAGTATTACCATACTTTCGAAGGTCAAATATGTGAATACAAACCTAATTACAACTATCACAAGTGATCATGCATATAAAAACCTAGTTATTACATTAAATGAGCACTTCAATAAGAATATTATAACCCCCTAAACAAAAGTGTAACAACCTAATGTAAATTAGGATTCAATATGTCCAATTTAAATGCCCCATACAACCAATTAATCGATTTATTGCATGAGCACTCAAATATGGTAAATCAATCCCCTTAAACACAAATTTTAAAACCTAATATAAATTCAAACTCAATATCCCATGTTTAATTGCAATGGAAACAATAACTTGATTCATTGCATTGGGATATAAAATAGGTAAAATCAAGCCCCCTAAACATAATTTTGATAACTTAATGAGAATTTAGACTTGACAAGATCTATTTGAATGCCTCATATAATAAATTAATTTATTGGCTACACGGGTAAATTAAATAGGGTTTATCAATCCCCCTAAACACAAATATGACAACTTAATGTAAAATTGGATTCAATATGCCCTTTTTGAAAGACCTATGTAATCAATTGTTCAATTATTTACATGGTGTATTGAATTAGGGCATATTAATCCCCATAAACTCAAATGAGATAACATAATATAAATTCAAACTCAATGTATGCCTTATTTGACTTATCTATGTAACCAATCACTTGGTTGGTTACATAGAGCTCTTAAATGGGGTATATCATCCCCCTAAACACAAATATGACAAACTAATGCAAATTCAAATTCAATATGCCCTATTTAAATGTAACATGCAAAAAATCACTTAAGACTCAATATGTCCTCTTGAGTTGTGCAACCACTCACTCGATTAGTTGCACAAGGCACTCAAATAGGGAATATCAAGCCTCCTAAATAATTTTTTTTATCCTAATGTAAATTCAAAGTTGATATTCATTATTCTAGTACCCCATGAAACTAATCACTTGGGTTTTTGCATGTAACACTAAAATAGGGCACACTGATCCCATTAAACATAACTATGACAACCTAATGTATATTTAGAGTCAATAAGCCCTATTTTATTTCCTTTTTAAACAAAATTATTTATTAATTACATAGGGCACTCAAATAGGGCATATAAATCCCCCTTAAACATAAATATGACAACCTAATATAAAATTAAACTTGATAACACTATTGAAACTGCTATTGTGTGTGCTACAAGAGAGAGTTTGAATGTAAAAGGTTGAAATCTATCATCAACTCATATAATTTTCCAAATATTTAGGTGTGTTATTATTATATGTCATCCATAATGAGATTTTATATGTATGGGGTTTCTTCATGTTTATTATAGGCATCACCCATATTATTTTTTTCTACAAAGTTCCTATAAGTAGGTTGAAATAGATTTGACTAGTAAACCTTCCTTCTCTTGTTTTGATTGCATGTTTACAAGAATATGAAATAGATATACTCATGTAAAAATGATCAACACCATGGGGATTAATATCTTATGCATAGGGTACAACCTTACATTTAGAGATAAGTTTTGAGACTATGTATTATGCATGTTGTGTTATCTTATAAAAATTAAACCAACATTTATTTTAGTAGTTAGAAGAATGATATTTGTAAGAAATATAACTTATATTCAATGGGAATGAATATGGTAAAATTAAAAATATGAACAATGTTACAAGGATAGTAACACACATACATATAATAAAGAGGGATAACACTTTGTTTACTTTACCTAGACTAAAGGTGTGAATACAATACTCAAGCATTTTATCTATCATTATGATTGTGTGTATCATATACCTCAATATAGACACATATGTAACATATTTATTCAAATAATATAAGAAATAAATTACAGTTATTGAAATTTACAAAAATAACATAACTACAAGTCTTTTCATCTTCTTCCATAAAATGTTTGAGCTTCTTCCAAGTATATGGAAATTAACCTATTCAGTTGGATGGTTACTCTAAAGGATTTCCCAACATGTAATTAAACTAATAAGTTCTATTTATCAAGCCACATGGATATGGTGTGATGAAAATATCCTCACATGGTTCATGATATGTAGCATGGGTTCTGGTAGGTGTAAGAGTATCTATGCAAAAGTAAAGTGATTCACAAAAATGTAGTGGTGCATAAGATTTTTGATAGGTACAAGATGTTCTATGTATAATTAATAAAAGACTTTTTTTTGCATTCAATGAATGTGGTGCAAAATACTCCAAGTTAATTTGTGCACAAACCTTGTAGGTATGCAAAGGAGAAGTGTATGCAAACACATAGTTTTGCACAAAGAACCAACATCAGATTTAAAAAATCCTTAATTTTGAATCTAAATAAATATTAGCATCACCCCTTATGACATGAAAAATTCATCTAATAAATACATCTCAATGGCATGTCTTAAGTCAGCCTAAAACCACCTAGAAGGTCATAATAATGTCACCTATTAAATTCAAGTGTTATAAAGACACCCAAATGTCACCCTATAGATATGCCTCCCTCATGAAACTTGAAATCTAACTTAAGGATTATAATTTTCAATAAAAAATCCTAGGTGACTTTAATATGATTTAAGGTGACTTAAGAAGGAGATTTTAAATGGTCAAAATTATGTAATGTGTATGTGAATTCATGTGTCAATATCCTCTCAACTCTCACTATATATGAGAGATGTGAAGTTTGTGAAATTAAACTTTGGTACACTTGAAATTGTTTAAAATGTCCTAAATACAATATGACCATTGGTTTGTCAACAAATGATGTCAGGTGAAAAATTTAGACATAGATAACATTCTATTCAATTTTGATATTATAAAAATGACTATGTACTAACTAGATAAAATTTTGAAAAACTATTTTCCAAATAGTAACTCCTAAAATATTGAAATTGATTTAAGAAGAGCCAGAGTGACCTTGATTTTTTATATTTAGTAAAATAATTTTAAATTATAGTTTATAAATAATTTTTTATTACTATATATACATTATTTTTGGATAATTAACCGTTTATGGGTCATTCCCTAAGTTTATAATCTTATCTTAAGTCTTATTTGTGTGTACATTTATTGTATTTATACATGCACTTTATCCTAACCTTTTGAGGTGTCACTCGTCTCCCTATTCCACTTGTTAGATTTGGAGTTACTATAACAAGTAATTCCTCTCCCCCCCCCCCACATAGCACACACATCCTGATCATTTGTAATAGGATTGGAACACTTGGCAGACATGATAAAGATTTCCCTTATAACTCTTTTTCTCTCTTAGCTCTATATAAAGAGCTCTCCTCTTCCATTCTTCAGCACTAACAACACAACTTAATCTTGTTGATTTAGTCTTTCTCTTACATTATTGATGATCTCTTGTCCAAATCCCATTATTCTCCTAGATCCTTCATGCTATTGTAATTGGAGATTCATTGTTACAATCTTTTAATACTAGTGTAGGGTTTTTTTTCATTTAACGTTCCTCACTTGTCACCTTAATCTCAACTTTGTGGCTTATTTCTATCAAGGTGATGTTTTTTACATTCATTTATCTCAATACTATTTCGACCTAGGTAATAAATATAACATGGTATCAGAGTTAAAACTATTTTAACATTGAATATTGATTTTTTGTAGGGCTTTCCTAGAGGAATCTCCATTTTTTCCCTCGAACCTCTTTTTTTAAGATTTTGAAAGGTAGTTTTCTAGTTTTTTGAAGCCATTATTTTGTTCTTTTATTTTCTCCCTATTATATGTTGTAACAAAGTTGATACGTTTATTAAGTTTAAGCCACTCTGGATTAGCATTTTTGTCATATGGTTTTTTCCACTTTGGCATGGTGGTTTAGTTATGCAATGAACTTTTGTCTTCCATATTTTGGTATATGGTTCTAGTCTCTTTATATTTTTTTAATCTTCCATTGATATTTATCCTATTTTTTAGTCCTTATATTTCACCTTTAGTTTGCATAGTTTGGAAACTCTTGCCTAGTGCTTTTTTTCCTGTGTATCTTGGTAAATATCATCTCTAAGTTCTTTACCTTACTTGAATTGTTTTTGAGTGGCTCTCTTTTATTCTCTAAGTTATCTATTATTCCTCCTTCTTGGGTTGTAATGCCTCTCTATAGACTATTATTATTTATTCTTTATAATCCATGTTTGTTGTTTTTATTAGTTCCTTTTTAATATTTTAAGTTCATCTTTACACTCCACTATGTGTTCTTCATGTTGGCATATGGTCCTATATCCTTGTTTTCCATTCTTTGAACCTTATATATGTTAAATCTCTGTGTATTTTCCTCTTATCTCTGTGTATAAATATCTTATCATTGCATATATAAATAAATTTTATTATTTCATAGTATATTTGATCATTATAATGTTATCTTTCTAAATACATATTTATTTTTTCTTTTCTCAAGTATTTTGGGTTCTTTCATTAAGCTTCAATAAGTAGTTTTTATGTTATAACATAATCTGAGCATAACATTTTTGTAAGTATTCATAATCCTTTATAATTTTTCTTAGTTTATTCCAATCTTAAATTATTAATATGCTTTTTAATAGTGTATTTAAAGCTTAATTTCAAAGGTTTTTAGCATGTGCAAGATTCGTTTTCATAGCATATACAATCTTATGTTATGTTGTGGTATAATACCATATCAAATACTCTATTATGAATGTGATTAACTTTTTTCAAATAGAATGTTTGAATTCATAAGGTAAATTAAAATAAATAATCATTTATTATTAAAATTCAAATCAAAACACCTCATTTTTTCTTTGAAACCTTTGAAAAAGTTATAGATTTTTAAGAATTTTTTTTTTAATCATTAAATTCTCCTTTATAAAGTCCTTTCACCTTTTTCTAAATATTGAAAACAATCATTTATATTTTGTGCTTTGGTGTATACTTACATTTACAAGGTAATTTGTCTAATTCCTTTCAAAATTTATTTAAATCTAACATTTTTAAGCAAAACAATTAGCTCTAAATCTTGTTATTCATGTCTTTTATCATGACTATTTTCCATATTTGAATTTTTTTGTTGAGATGAATATTTATAAATGTTCTTTGGATCAATTAATGTTTATAATAGTTTATTTTTTTCAATGATAGATAAATTTTTATCTTTTGCATTAATGGATTTTAAATTGGCTATTTTTTAGTCTTTATGAAATTTATGCTAACTAATTCTTTTAAAAATGATGAAATAGTTGTTATTAAGAAATAAATTACATACCAAAATAATAATTTTTTAAATTTTCATAGTTCCATTATTTCACTTCAAAATGATTTTCATAATAACATGAATTCCTTATTTAACACTCTCAATGGGATATTCACATCTTTTGCACATGACACTAACTCTCATAATGTTGAAATTCATTGTGCTTCTCAAACACCTAAAACTTATTTGAACACTTCTTCTACCAACCCTAGCTTAAAAATCATGCATAATACGGGCTATTCAAGTGGTGTGTTAGGTAAGTGTGAAGATGATATTCTTGAGCCTATTTTTCTTAAACCTATTGTAAATTATAACAGACTTAGTTTTAATCATTCAATTTCTTCTCATGAAAATTTTGCATCTTATTGTCCTCATCATTGAAGAACTTATAATGAAACTTATTTGATTATAGTGCTTGTAATGTTCATATTTTGGTTTTAAATGCTAAACCTTGTGCATATTGTGGAAAACATGGGCACCATATATCTAAATGTTTGAAATTACATCCATGCAAATCTTGTAATAAATCCACTCATGTTATTTTGCATTTTTGTAAAATGACTAACTATCTTACCTCTAAGGTCAATACTATTTGGATTATTAAAAGTGATGGATCTTCTAAAGACTTTCATGTGTTGATACTTATTATATTTCTTCACATCATACATCTTTTAGAAGTGACACATCTTCTTTATCTCCATTTTGATTAAACTTAAATTTTATGAATTCCTTGATTTTTGTTGGAAAGGAAATATGTGTTTATTATTTTAACTAACTTCATTTTCGTGCTAGATTTTACACTTTGTGATGGAATTTATCATTCACTAAAATTTACCTAGTTGTACATCTAATTTGATTACATTATGTATGTAGATTATATTTTTTAGAATATTGGTTACTTACTTGAAATATTGGTGTTAGCATGTTTGTTCTGTAGGGTTTCATGGATCCTTTCTCCTTTTTGTTGGTATTTGTTCCATTATGGATAGATGACATTATCCAAATAGGATTCTTAGAGATTCTTAATGATCACACTTTCATCCTTTCAACTTTTGGTGGCACTTTATTCGCTTCTTTCTTTCTAAAACTATTATAATTCCTCTTGAAGGAATTTTCTATTAAGGGAGAGTACTATATAATTTCAACTCCTTTCCTTATTTGTAAAAGTTTTTCTTCACTTTTGTAAATCTAAGTTAAGCTTAAGAGGGAGTGTTGGAGTATTAACATTATTTGGGTCCTTCCCATAGATTTATAGGCTTATCCTAAGTCTTATTTTTGTGTGAATTTATTATATTTATAAATTCAATTTATCCTATCCTTTTGAGGTATCACTTACCTCTCTAATCCACTTGTTGGATTTTGAGTTACTCTCACAAGTAACTCCTCCTCTCACATGGAACACACATCCTCATTTTTAAGAGGATCAGGACATTTTTCACACATGTTAAATCTTCCCCTTATAACTCTTTTTCTCTATTAGATCTATATAAAGAGCTTTCTTCTTCCATTCTTCAACACTAACAACAGTTCATAACTCAATCTTGTTGATATATTCTTGTTCTTACATTCTTGATTCTCTCTTGGCCTAATTCTATTATTATCATAGATTTTTAATTCTATTGTAATTATAGATTCATTATCTCAAGATTTTAATGCTAGTGTGGATTTTTTTATCTATTTGATGATTTCCTTATTTATCACCTTCATCTCAACTTTATGCCTTATTTCTAGCAAGGTGATGTTATTATTTTGCATTCATTAGCTTATTTATCTCAACACTATTTCAAATTAGGATATAAATCTAAAAATTACAAATTAATAACATAAAAACATAACCAAAACCTCACAAACAAACAAAAATACAAGCAAAACCAAATGATGTTTATCCTTTAGGCATGGAATACCAAGTCTATTAAAAAATGTCCTTGGGTTTTTTTTTCAAACAGAGTACACCATTTTTAAAATCGTGATTAAATTTTATAATTATTGGATGAAATTTTTAATAATGATCACTTTTTTCCCCCAAAATTTGTGCATATACCCTCTTGTTGATAAATCACTTTAGTGGTGCCAAGAACAATAAGATGATATGCACAGAATAAACTAATGGATAAGCTTCCATAGTTATTTAAAAGATATTTGATTGATTATGATACTATTTAAATGTGATTTTAATCAATTAATGTGATTTACCTTCAAATATAATAAGATAAGAAATAAACTATGGGTAGATGTAGTCATGCCAACCCCACCTTAATATACTCAGCGTCCTAAGAACACATTAGTGCATACTCAAACTAGGCAAGCTTATGTCCAACTACCAATATCTATAATAGGTTCATCTATAGCTAAAACACCTATTCCAACTACACCATAAATTTAAACTTTAATTACATTGATTCCTACATCTACTTTAAGTTCACTTCTAGTTCTAGTACATGTTTCATTTGTAACTCCGGTTATAACTTCAGTTCCACCCATGTCATCTTCTACTTCATATTTATTATAGTGTAAATTATTCCAATAGTGCCACATAAACACCATATAATTATACATATGTACTCACATGGTTTAGTTGAGATGGAACTGTTAGTTCTAAATTTATTTAACATGTATATATTGTATTTTTAGATGATGAATTCTATTCTAAGTGAGCAATGTTGTACATGCATGTTTTACATGTGATTAGCATACAATGATATTTTTGTAATTATATTATTATAATTCACTTTAGATATGAGGCCTTCCACATACCAATCCTATTTAGATTTGTAACCTCTCAGTCCTAAAGGGAGGATAATTTTGGCTATTGAGATTATTAGTAAATCCAGAAAAAGTTTTTCAATCTTAGTTTTTATGTGAAAATATTGATTCTTATCCAGCTTGTAGATTGTGCAAGAATTTATATCATTCTAGTTTATTATTATTTGGTTGTGTATGATTTATATTTTATTTACAACCATTCATATTAAGTTATTATTGATCTGAATACCTTTTGCATATAAATCATAATCCCCTTGTGGATGTGTTGTTATAGTCTAAAAAATGTGACAATCTTTGATTTCATGTGATTAATTATGTTGTATTTTTGTTCCATTTTAATCCTAACCATTTTTTATTGTTGGTTTGATACAATATATTGTAACAATAATTGGTCTATGATCTCTTATCCAACTTAATTTAAAGTATTGGTCTTCAAAGGTTTCGTCTAGTGTTGTCCACAAGCCTCCTTTACTACTTTTATTTTCCCTCCTTTTTAAGTTTATTTTGGATTCTTACCCACCTTATTTATAACCATAATCAATCCACCCATCTCAATTAGATATATGTTCACCCATATCCAATTGACCCATGGTAAATAATCTACCTCGCTCATCACTATTCCACCAACAGGTTGTTTATAAAACCTAACACCCTACAATTTGTGCCTTGGAGTGATTACCATTTTATTAATCCTAACACATTGGCGAGTAAAATGTCAAATATTTTTTGGTGTGCATAGAATCCACATCAATAAGACTTAGTTGTTTTACGCTTGTAGGTTGATTATGTGTAACTAAAATATGGTTGAAGATGATCAACTCAAATTGATTATACACACAAAACTAAAACATGAACTTTCATTAATATAGGATAGAACTAAATATAAAATGATAGGATAAAATACTACTATTGTCCTTTATTGGTCAATCTTGACCATTGAAAAAAAAAAAAGAATTTGAAGGCATAGTCACTTACACCTGCTTGAAATACACTTGTGTACATAAATTTTACCTCTGAATATGTAAGGATAACCTATAAATTACTTCTTCAAAGTTGAAAACCTAATAGGTATTATAATAAATGAAACACTTTAAAATGAAAGGGGGAAGTGTAATGGGTTGAGATTATCCCAATCATCCCTATGATGATTTATTATTTTTGTTGACCACAGGTAAATGGCTTTACATTTGATGGAATACATGTCATCCAAAACTAAGGGATAGAGGAAATGAAATTTAATGCCACTAAAATATCACCATCTCATAGTACATCTAGATGGAATATGAGATCTTGGTAGGTCACATGCTAATTACTCCATGGCCATGGTGAGAACTCTAAAAGAAGATGACATATAGGTAGACGTAGAAGATGTAATTATAAATCATAGAGGAGATGGCCTTGATATTGACACCATGTTAATGGAGAGATACATGGTATAATGAGGAGGGAGTATTCAAATTTTGAATAAGGTTGATGCTAGCTAACTTCCCACTCCAAATCTATATAAATTATCATCTCATAGTAAGTGTATTTAGCAAAATAGGTTTGTCATTGTTGGTGAAAGAAAAGGAATATTATTAGAAACATACTACCTAAATTAATATTGTAGAGATTATATTTACCCACCTTGATATAAATCTCCCTTACTTGGTCATTAATACAACCATGTTCTCTGATATCAATGTAGTATGGTATTCATGTTTTATCCCTAGTTATGATGTTCATATGGGAATGAATGTATATCAAGCTAAAAAGTGTTTCTTAGTTTAATTATACATGTTTTTTATTGGATAAAATAGACACCTAGGCTAGGTGTAAGTGATATGAATGATTTGGATTAATCTATCTTCTCTTCTATTAATAACATTATTACCAACTAACCTTGACCCAACCTAAATAATATAATCTATTCCTTGGGTGAGTGCATGGAATGTTTTTCCTTGTGATATGTTGGAATAGGGAAGATCATCATTAGACACATAGATAAATTCACTAGCACCTAGATCTTTTGAAAAAAAATTAATGTTTTGCTTCCATTGTTAAGACTAGTTGCATTTTATTGAAGTAATGATGATGACAAGAAATAATGAACCCAATTTATTTATAAATCTTTGAGTGATGGTAGGATCAGATAGATCATAATATTATTGAAGGTCACCTTAGATATAGAGGTTTAATTCCAAATAAGTGGGTTCAATAAAACTCGTATGACGTTCTATATGTGATATTTTTCTATGAATTATTAGAGCATATTTATGTATGTCTTGAAATGTATTATCTAAATAAGAGGAGAAACTTGGGATAAAAGCAACCATGGATAAAATAATGATTAGCGAATTTGAGTAATTTTGATGCATTTTGGACTTGAACTATAGATCTGTGGTGGCATGGTACATTGAAAAACTATGTTAGTGTTCATTCTATCTACATATTATTTCCCTAAAGAATTTGAATTCCATTTCCTCTATGAAATTAGGAGTTATTATCTTAGATAGATACCCTTTGAGATCAAGAAGTTAATGATAGTTAAATTCAAGACCTACTAATTATAGGCTAATAATAATTTCACATGAGCAACAAGATGAATGGGCATGGAGAAGGTACATTAATCAGGATAAAGAGGGAGTGAAAAGAGACCATAGTAGAAGGAGGCCATATCCACTTGGGACCAAGAAGGTGTGATCATACAAAAGAGGAAAACATTTAGGATATTGAGAATAAAATGAAAGGTTTTGACTTAAGTTTTTCTATAAGTACCCATGAGGGATGGGGAGGCATGAGGAGGACTCTTGTACATATAAATTACACCTTCACATGAATTATATCTACAACAAAGGAAGAAATATAAGTTGGGGTCACTCATGGAAAACTTGTTGAGATAAAAATAATCGAGAAGCATTTTACCTACCTCCATCTAACCTACCTATTTGAGTGTATTGATGCAGGAGCATCTAGCAAGGACTAGTTGAATAAGCCTTGGATAGGCATTAACTTAAGAAATTATATAAGTTTCCCTCCAAGTTATATTTTCAAATATTCATACTTGTCATGTGGAGGAGAAATAAGGCCTAAATATGTTTTGTATAGAATTATTAGCTGTCAAAGGATTTCAATAATCCTATTATTGTTGTAATCATCCACGGATGGCGTGGAGTCAAGTATAGTTGAAGAATTCCCTTATTAGATGAATAGTTGAGTCTTTATAGGATAGTGCAAGATTTAAGGAGATTGAAAAGGATTTGATTTCCTTTTTGATCAAATCCGTTGGACCAGCCATATAACAAATTAACTGCAAGTTAGATTTGCAAAAGGGGGAGCTTTCAAATTGATAAAAGCCATTAAAGGATCTCGATTTGGCAGGGAATCAGTCAGAAAATGGCTCATCATATGATATAGAGAAATGAAGTTGGCTTCAGAAAAGAATGAATAAACTGTAATATCATTACAGAGGATAAAAAGAAAATGGATATGGATGCGAAGAAAAAGGATAGGCTTTGGTCCATTTGATATGGCCATGTAACCCATGGAAAAACATTGACTCAACCATGGAGGAGTCTAGCTGAGAGATAAATTAAACGAGAAGGAGGAGCTCAGGAATATAATGCATATTAGAGCTAAGAGCTCACTATGTGAGTGTGAGTCAAGTTGAGCGACGAAGCCCTTAAGTCAAATCATCACTTCATCCATTAACATGGCTTGACACTTCTTTATCAACATAGCTTTTACTCTATTAATATGACATGAACAGGTCAAAGCAAGAGGGAGACGCAATTTGAAGGCTTGGGAAGCCTTAGTGAAGAAAGAGGCCCAGAATGGGCACCAAAAGAGCTTGGTTTTGATGCATGGGATATTGGATGAGGTTCGAAGCCCAAAGTTGTGCCCTTTTCATTCCTTCTAACTATCAAAAGCTATTGACTATGCACATAGGAAGATACATGTGAGGGCATGTTGAGGCCAAACTAAGCCTATGGAGATATACGGTTTTCTAAATACCACGCTTGGTGAGAATTGTTTACAGGTTTTGGTGAAATGAAGTTGTGCAGTATGAAGTGGATGGATATGGTAAATCTATAGTCTCAAATAAAGATCTTTAGATTATAACAAGGATGTAGGCCGAGCTTGTGGCATGGAGGTATGTGTATGTTTGGTAGGCCAAGCCAAGCCTATAAGGTAAAAAGATCGAGTCTATATTATTCATTCGCTCATTCTTTGAAGATCGATTGGCCTATGGTATAAAATATATATCATGCAGGTTATTTGCATAGTTTTAAATAATGCATAATCATGAATATGGTAAAAACATGGCATTGCTTTGTCAAAAGAAAATTCTCAGCTTCTTCATTGGGAATACCAGCTACAGGGATCGAACATAGATGCTGGCTATATGCATCATTTTTGGTATCAGAGCTTGAAGCTCTTGGGATTTGGTAATTGATCATGTTTGTTAATAAGTTGCTATAGAATTAAGAAAAGAGATCTTTGGGATAGTTGCATTTGTTAACGATGTTGCAGTTGTGACAGGATTTGGAAAAAGGATCAACAGGACAAAACACTAGAAGACCCTATTGAGGAAAGGTATGAGTAACCTTTGATATTTGATTTGAACTTATTGTGTTTGAGAAGCAAACAGGTGAAAAGGAAGTCTTAAAGCCATTGAAGCTTGACAAGAGAGAAGAGAAGTTTGGAAAGCTCAAAAGGGAGCAAGTGAATGCTCAAGAGAAAGATCCAAAGCAAGGTAAGCTTGGATTTGTGAAATTATTGATATTTGGTTAAAGCAGTGTCATATTGCAGACCATTGACTCAGTGTGAAGCTCAATAAAACCATTAAGTAGGATCAAAAGACTAGGATGCAAAAGGCCTAGGTGAGATCAAGGAGATTGTCAAAAGACTAGTCAAGGAGAAAGGCTTGGGTGAGACAAGTGGACCTAAAGGGATCAAGAGACCAAGGTGGAAAAGACTTGGGTTAAGATCTCAGAAATGGAAATATTGCTGAGAAAAGAGTACAGCATCAAGGTACATGAGGGCACCAAAAAGAAAACAAGCATCCAAAAGATGAAAGGTATGACCAGTATTGAAATTGATAAAGAGATTGATAGTTTGAAAAGAGATTTAGCTAATTTTGTAGATAGATATGAATCTTGGATGCAGATGGACAAGAAATCATGGGTATGGCCAATGAGAAAGAGGTTGAAGTGGCCAATTGATCTCCTAATGAAGAGGAGAAGAAGGCAAAATGAGATTTCCAAGAAGAGAGAAGCCCATAGAGGCAAGAGGATGAGTAGGTTGCCAAGTGAGAAATAAGAGAAAGAGGTGGAGAAGAAGGTTCTCATTGAGGAGAACAAGAGAAGAGAAGAAAGAAAAGATAAAGTGTCAGGAAGAACACTTGAGAAGATGAGAGTGTTGATGAAGAGAGCACTCATAGGGACCTTGTGGTCTCTTGTTTTTATATGTAATGTTTTCTTTGCATGGGTAATTGCAGGTATGAGCAGCCTTGTGAAGGTCAAAATAAAGGCCTTGAAGAATGAAGAGATTTGTGCAAGAAGAGACACCAAGTGCACAAGTGAATGTGCAAGAAAGAGAAGTGAGTTTGTTGTTGATGATGAAGAAGAAGAGATGCATTGGTTAATGCATGAGGAAGGTGTTGAAGAACCCATACAAGCAAGAGAAGAAATAGAAGATGAGGATGACTTCCATGATGCCATTGAATGCCAAGAAGAAAGAGAACAGTCAAGCATAAAGGAAGAAGAAAGTACAAATAATCAAGAAGCTATGCAAGTCAAAGAACTAATGGAGCAGCCCATTAGGGAGGTAAAGGTGAATCCAAAAATTGATTTTTCTTATTCTTATAAGCATGGAACTATTTATATGCATGAAGCAAAGAGAAAGGTGAAGTTTCCAATTAACCATGGATATGTGATGCCTAAATGGTGGAAGAAGCAAACTCCCAAGCAACAGGAAGTGTTGGTACAAGAACATGGATGTAAGATGCCTACATGGTTTGAGAAGACAAATATAAAGGACATAAAGCTCAATCAAAATGAAGACTCAAGCAAGAAGCAAATACAAAGCATGAAGGAAGAGGTAGAATGCAAAGTGAGCAAGGCCAGCTATCAAGCAAGACAACATGAAGATGTTAAAGAGCAGAAATTGGTTGGTGAATTGAACAAGTGTCGTCCTAAAGCTATGAAGAAGGTATGGATAGCTAAAGGTGAGAAAGAAAACTTCTCAAATAATAATGAGGTAGAGCATGAGGATACAAAGATGAAAGGTAAGTCAATTGCGTGCAACGAATGTGATAATGATGTTTTTGAATAATTTAATGATCTTTTTATGGAAAATGAGGTATAGAAATTGTCTATAAGGACTAATATTCAGCAAGGAGAGAGTTCCAAATGGATGGATGATGACAAAAGGGGAGAGTATGTAGCAAAGCAATGCCTCATTGAAAACAAAGAACAAACAAGATGGCTTCAAGCAGAGATTGAAAAGAGCAAGGAGACACAAGGTAAGGATACTGCAATTGTATTTGATAAGTATATTGAAGAAGTTGGTTTGTATGAAGACAGCTCAAGAAAGGATGAGATGAAGAGTAAGGCTAGTAATGAACAAGAAATCTTTCAAGTTGATAAGCCCAAGTTTGATGAAGTGAATGGGGAGATAGATGAAAGCTCACTAAAGGAAGAAATGAGAATGTTGGAAGAGCTCTTTAGTTCTTCAAGAGAGCTACATACAGGCACAAACCATGATGATAATATCATAGGTGAGAGTGAAGCAAGAAAAGAACACACTAAAGAGGCAAAGGCAGTTTTGGCCAAAGATCAGAAGAGTGGAGGTAGCCAAGAGACTTTATGGTCTCAAGTTTTTACTTCTAACATTGCCTTTGATGTTTTAAATGTAGGTATTAAAGTTGTGGAGATGAATGAAGTCCATAGTTCAATGGACAAATTTTTGAACCAAGAAGATCTTGAAGACATGTATGAGAATGAAGCATGGGGATGGGACATAACAGCTGAAAAGGAGATGAGGAAAAGAACATACTAGAAAAGGAAGAAAAGCAAGAAGATGAAAGACAAAGACTATCAAAGACAAACACCAGCATTGGCATTCACAACAAGACCTTGGGATCCAGGCATATAGTGAAGACTAATGCATGGAGGAAGTAGTTCATTTGAACTAAGGTTCAAATCCTTTCTAGAGGGAGAGTATGATGTAGGAGCATCTAGCAAGGACTAGTTGAATAAGCCTTAAACAGGCATTAACTTAAGAAATTATATAAGTTTCTCTCCAAGTTATATTTTCAAATATTCATACTTGTCATGTGGAGGAGAAATAAGGCCTAAATATGTTTTGTATAGAATTATTAGCTATCAAAGGATTTCAATAATCCTATTATTGTTGTAATCATCCACGGATGGTGTGGAGTCAAGTATAGTTGAAGAATTCCCTTATTAGATGAATAGTTGAGTCTTTATAGGATAATGCAAGATTTAAGGAGATTGAAAAGGATTTGATTTCCTTTTTGATCAAATCCGTTGGACCAGCCATATAACAAATTAACTGCAAGTTAGATTTGTAGAAGGGGGAGCTTTAAAATTGATAAAATCCATTAAAGGATCTCGATTTGGTAGGGAATCGATCAAAAATGGCTCATCATATGATATAGAGAAATGGAGTTGGCTGTGGAAAAGAATGAATAAATTGTAATATCATTATGGAGGATAAAAAAGAAAATGGAGATGGATGCGAAGAAAAAGGATAGGCTTCAGTCCATTTGATATGGCCGTGTAACCCATGAAATAACATCGACTCAACCATGGAGAAGTCTAGCTTAGAGAGAAATTGAACGAGGAGGAGCTCAGGAATATAATGCATATTGGAATTAAGAGCTCACTATGTGAGTGTGAGTCAAGTCTAGCAACGAAGCCCGAGTCAAATCATCGCTTCATCCTTTAACATGGCTTGACACTTCTTTATCAACATAGATTTTGCTCTGTTAATATGACATGAACAGATCAAAGCAAGAGGGAGATGTAGTTCGAAGGCTTGGGAAGCCTTAGTGAAGAAAGAGGCCCAGAATGGGCACTAAAAGAGCTTAGTTTTGATGCATGGGATATTGGATGAGGTTCGAAGCCCAAAGTTGCACCCTTTTCATTCCTTCCAACTGTCAAAAGCCATTGACTAGGCACACAGGAAGATACATGTGAGGGCATGTTGAGGCCAAACTAAGCCTATGGAGATATACAGTTTTCCAAATACCACGCTTGGTGAGAATTGTTTGCTGGTTTTGGTGAAATGAAGTTATACAGTATGAAGTAGACGGATATGGTAAATCCATAGTCTCGAATAAAGATCTTTAGATTAAAACAAGGATGTAGGCTGAGTTTGTGGCATGGAGGTATGTGTCTGTTTGGTAGGTTGAGCCGAGCCTATAAGGTAAAAAGACTGAGTCTATATTATTCATTCGCTCATTCTTTGAAGATCAATTGGCCTATGGTATAAAATATATATCATGCAGGTTATCTGCACAGTTTTAAATAATGCATAATCACGAATATGGTAAATACATGGCATTGCTTTGTCAAAAGAAAATTCTCAGCTTCTTCATTGGGGATACCAGCTACAGGGATCGAACATAGACGCTGGCTGTATGCATCATGTATTCTTCAAAACTATAAACTAGGAGTTATGATAAGGTAAAAATGAAAGAAAATTATAAAATTAGAAGGGTATGGTATTTTTATTTATGAATATGAATACTAGAGGATTGATGATCATAGGAATGGGACCAATACCCCCACTAGGTGGAATAGTACAAAATTGAGTAGCCAATACTTGTGGAGTGGTCGTTTCTTCTCATACTACCTAAGAAACAACAAGAGCAGCCATAACTCCCATAATAAGAACAAGTGAAACCAATCTACACACAAAAAGAGGCACTCCAACATTGATTTCACATCATTTACAAGATTTATCTCAACATAAGAGAGTATCGAGGAGTGGAGAATTCCAATGATCATGTCCATAAGTGTGAGTTCATATACCATGCATAGGGAATCACACAGTCAGATCAAAGGGTGAGTTACTTCACTTAAACTTTGTAGGAATGTGCCCACAAATATTATATAAGAAATTATCTAACCCAAAGCATTGTGTATTATTATATCTTGAAGGCATAATTTTTAAAGGATTTTAATATTCCATATATTGAACAACAAATAATTATAGAGTTAAATAAAATCAAACATGACCCATCTTAGAATGTTTGTGCTTATGACACTAGATTTAAGAACTTGGTATCAATTTTTTCTTATGCATCTCATTGACTACAACATGCCCAGAGGTTTATTGGTAGATTAATTTCTCCTTACCAATGTGTGTTGGTAATGAGGAACATCATGGCTCCATGAGAAGCCTTAGAGGCTATGTTGAAAACTAAAATGATAGGAAGTATTGATTTTGGGGTTAGCTTGACCTTAGAAGTGAAAATTTCATCTTTGATCCTAGTGATTAAAAAGGAAATGAATAATAGTGCACTAGATAATAATATTAGATTATGGTGTCTAGACTGTAGGATAGAGAGGAATTCAATTTGAAATGGTCCAAGGAAAGGTGTGTGTATGTTCATGACATCATGTGAGCTATGTGGTGAGGGCCACAATATGCATAATTTACCCTATTTACCCAAGTGACTCAACCAAAATTCATGACTTATTGTAAGATATACAACACGTCCTCACACAATAAAGTTAACTACAAAGTAGTAAGTGACCTAAGGGAGCGTAAGCTAAGCCAAACAATAACTAGAACATCAAGACAAGTTTTTCATGAGTATAGACCACCATGAGGGGATCAAATCCATGGTATTAGAGGTAAATCCATTTGAAGTTTCCCACCTTGAGGATGTTACAATTTTGAGGCACAAAATCACCTTAAATGGGATTACCATATGTATCCTACTTGTGCTTATTACTGAGGGAATCATAGGGTTAAGGATTACCTAAATTTATATGAGAAATTCACAAAGATGGCCTAACCTAAAATACATGTTGGAATGATAAAATTTATACAAAAAATTTAATAATGGGATCTTAAAATCCATGGGAAGAACACTCAGGCTATACAATTCTAGGTCATGATGAGAAGTGGCTTGACTAACCAAAATGTCAGTAATCATACTAAGATAGTTTGGATAGGATGTGAACCACATAGAGATGAAACCTCAAGGTAATTCCTAGATCCTCATGTAATACCATAACTACATGGCACCTAATAAAAATCACTACCCCAAGAAATAATGGATGTTATCCACAATCTGCATGATAAGATTCAATTTGATCATGATCTAAAGTAAAAATCAAAGTAGAAGTCCTAGCCTTAATTAGGCATACCCTAGACCAAATATTATCTATCTAAAGTATTATCTCTATCATAGGTAGATGGGATGGTACCCATGCTTAGGGAGTTACTCTTCAACTACCAGGATTTAAAAACCCATGAATGTATTGTGACCAAGCATGGCTAGGGGATGAGATATTTGGGTGATGATAAATTATGGCTAGGACCAAGAGTTTTTGTTAGATATAGGCATCAATGGATGGTAGTTTTTTGATATCCTAATAGAAATTAGTGTTGAGGTTAGTATCCTAATTGGGGATGTTTGGTAAAATATGGGAAGTCCACCCTTATGGCCTTCACTTCACATTTTATTCATGGCCAATAAAACCAAGGCCTAGACATTGGGAATACTTCTTGATAGTAGTCTAGAGGTCATGGGAGTCAAGTTATGAGCTAAATTTAAAGTGATTGAATTAGCAGAGTCCAATAACTACCTTTCTCTACTTGGTAGGTCATGGTATTATGTCAATAATGTAGACATGCACTTTAAGCAATTTTATATGAGTTTTAAGAATGGAAAGGAATGTGTGGTTATTCTGCTAGCCACAAAGCTTGGAACTCCATATGTGGAAAGTTTATATATGGAGGATGAGATTAATAACATATATAATATCACTACTAAAGGAATGGATAACCTCAAACCAAATGAAGAAGGAATTCTTTTTTGAAATGGTGCCTAGTCAGTTTTTGATACGACCACCATAGCCTATGATCAATGGGTTCAAGATTCTTATGAAGAAATTAGGTAGAATTATGGCATCATTATAATATGACTCATAAGAGAGTGATGGAATGGGTAAGGCATGGTAACTTCTATACTATTAATCAAATAAAAATCTAGGTCCCATATGTGAGGAAAGTATCAAATAGGGTTTAACACATCAACAAAGGGTACCTCATAAAGATACCATGTTTCATTAGGATAAGTGATCTTGAGCCATAAATTCAGAACCTTGAGTAGGCATTCTAAATGACTGAGAATGATAAAATACTATGGTATATACATTAAATAGTAATATTGTGCATTCATGGGTTACCCACAGACCCAACCTCCTCACCTAGGTAAGCATCACAAAAGATATACACATTCAATTTAGGCTAACAAACAACTATCAAAAGAAGATAACATATAGTGGAAGCTCAAACCCCAGCATACACATTTAGGCATGTGAAGAAACATGGGTAATAATTCCCTCATGTCTACTTCTTTAAATCTAGGTCCACGCCTTCTACTAGACATTAAGTACCTAGGTATGCACATGGTACATTATAATATTAACATGAAGAGAAACAACAACATGGGAAATATTTAAAAACTAGTTTGTACATGTCTTTAAATTCAAATCTAAAAATCCAATGTTGATCAATCCCCTTAAACAAATCCATCACACCACATTCAAGTATGAGAAAGTAATGGAATAATGAGTATTACACTTGTACAAAGAGGAAGGGGCCAACCTATCAAAAAAATTCAAGAATAAAATCACAAAAAATATGATTCAATTGTATAATATGGAAAAATATAGATAGACATGAACTAGAAGTACAATAAAAAAGAAGAGAATATGGTGTGCAAGGTTGAATAAGAACCATATGAGGGTGAGCTAAGTCTTTTACATATTAAGACCACTCAAGGTGAGTGATAATTACTAGAAACACCCTCAAAACAATGTCAATTTTATAAATATCCCTTGAATACCATTAAATTAAACATTAGAATAGAGGATAAACCCAAAATCACCACCATTAGGGATTACTAGTTTGATTCAAAACTTATTCATATTGTGAAATTACTTCAAGAATTCTAGGATCTATTTCCTAGAATCTTCATGGAGATGAAAGGGGTGCACTCTTTGTTAATAAAAATTAAAATCACATTGGTCCAGAGAACATGACCTATTAATAAGTGGCCCTACTAAATTAACCCCAACCTACAAATAAGGTAAAAATTAAAATTAATAACATGTTGGCTTTAGGTGTCATATATCCTATTGAAGAGTATTAATGGGTAAGTACCATGGTCATCAACAATAATAAGGATAGGCACATTCAAATTTGCATTGATTTTTGTCTCCTAAATGTAACCTACATCATAGACCCCTTTCCCACTCCCTTCATTAAATAATGTATTGAAGGTGTGGTGGGTTGTGAGATATACACTTTCACGTACATCTTATCAGGATACCACCAGGTCCATATTGAAGAGGATGATAAGCCCAAGATGAACTTTTCTATTGAGTGGGACTCATTTTCATATAATGTCATGCCATTTTGGCTCAAAAATGCTTCAATTGAATTCTCATTCATTATTATCTTGGCTTTCAAAGATTTTGTCTACCAATTTCTCCAAGTGTACCTAGATGATTGGAAAATATATTGGCTTGTGAATTAACACCATGATAATCTAAGACATGTTTAAACAATGTTGATAACTATAGATTTATCTAAACTTGAATAATTGTGTACTAACCATAATGTTTGGGACCTACTCAACCATGTCATTTAAAAGATGAACTCTAAAGTGGATTTTATGAAAGTAGCAATCATTCTTAAACTTGCAGCACCTGTCAATTAGTGTGAAGTACATGTGTTCTTGGGACACATCGAGTATTATCAAATTTTCATCTAGAACTAAGAAAATATATCCATGATTGTGGAGAAAATTTTATGGGAGGATAAGTTTTTCATATGGGGAAGATCATAAGAGGAAGCCTTGAAACAATGAAATAAAATTTGGCCAGTGCTCCTATCTTATAGTTACCAAACTAGAACACCCCATTCCATATCCATGTTGATGCTTCTAAGACAATTATTGGTTCTATTTTATCCCAACCTAGAAGGAACAAAACTAACCATTTGATCTACTTTGTAACTCAGAAGCTTACTACTATAGAAAAAATTATATGACCACTGAATGGGAAACATTGGCTATGATCTATGCTCTATATAAGTTTTGACAGTACTTATTAGCCACCCCATTTATATTCTTTACATATGATTATGTCTTGAAATAATTGGTCAATAAACCCATTCTTCATGGATGTATATGTTATTGGATAATACTATTTTAAGAATTTTAGTTCACAGTACTAATTAAACTAGGAAAACAAAATCTAAGACTTGACCACCTTTATCAACTCACCACTAGCGAATATGTATAAATTATTGAGGATGGTCTACTTGATGCACAACTATATAGGAACAATGTGTACCATATTTACTTGTCAATATCCTAACATTCCTCGCTTCAAGAATTGCACCAGAGAATCTAACCAACAAAAAGAAGAAGTAGATGACCCTTTATGTTTCCACTTGTCAACTTATCAATGGAAAACTCTATAATTAAGGATGTGATGAGGTGTTAAAATAATGTGTATTACCACATGAATGCATAACTATCTTACAAGAGGCCCATGAAACAATTGTTGTACCCCAAAACACCCCATTTTGAAATTTTTAAATAGGGACCCACTTGCCTTAGAAAAATTCTTCAAGACAAAGTCTATAGACATTGTCCATTGAGAAGATAACCTTAGAGTCCAAATATTGACACATTCCATAAATGCTAATGTTAACTTGTTAACTTTTTAATTTGGGTATTATGTTACCATATTAAAATTCATATTTGAAACATTTTTATATTCTTTATGAAAGTATTTGAATTTTAAAACGAGCCTTTTGAGTGACTAACAAGACTAAATGCATTATATTTTAGTCCATGTTTGCTTGAATTTGATACTTTTAAGGGTATTTTATGGTCAATTTTTACCTTTTTCATCTTTAGGATGTTTCTAAGATCATCTAATCTTGTCAAGTGTTATTATCTTATTCATCCATGACATTTAATGATCGACCAAGTCTTTATTCCTTTGAGTCATCAGGATTTTGATAAGTGTCACCATATCACCCTTTCATAGTTGTTCAGTACTTAAACAAATTATAAAATATTATAGGCCTTTAAATCACCAATATTATACCAAGTTTCTTCACCTACTAACCCACAACCCAAACAATAAACACACTTAAGAAAGTCATCTAGGAGAGTGGAACAATGAGATCTTACCAAGTGTCACCATCCTGTTCATCCTAGCCAAAGGATACTTGCATGGATCACCAAGTTAAATGATGGTCTAGTTAAACAAGATTAATCCATGTTCATGATTATACTTACCTATAGATGATGTCATAAACTTATATATGTTGTCATCTGGGTGAGTAAAGCAGTGAGTGTTGTCCAAATGTCACCATCTCAGGAACCTGTAGTTTGACATAGTGAGGTATAGAATCAAAGTTTTAAAATCCTAAAGATCACCAAGATTAATCCACATGTCACAATCTTATTTATTCATGAAATACATAGCATATAACAAATATATTTACACTCTAGACAAGCAGAGTAGTGAGAACCATCCCTATGTCATCATCCTAAGAGCCTATGACTGAAGAAAAAATGTACAAAGTAACATAACTTGGCACCCAACGAACAAGAAAGATAAAGCCACATGTTCAAGACTAAGAAAAGTGATTTAAAACATGAAAGTAAAGATATTAAAGTTTTAAAATAATAAATCTGCCATACTAGGATGATGATACACCCAAAACCAATGAAAATATGACACATGGAAATTCAATCTACAAAAGATGATAGTACAAAATTAAAATTAATATAATAAAAAGAGTATATGGGGAATGGAGAGAAATCCATTGTTGCATTTAATCAGCATGAATTTCAAATTAAATGCATTCAATTTTGAGAGCCAATGAATCCAATAGATATATTTGGTTTGAAAAAACTTGATTTTATTTCATTGCCTTCTTACTATTTTGTGAAAATTATGAATTCAATCCCCCAAGCAATTAAGAGACTTCAAGTTTTTTTCAAAAAAAACATAGATTATTTACACATTTTCAATGGCTTTATCATCTTTCACTCCTCATTCCTATACTTATTTTATTGTAGGCATGATGGAATACTTGGATATAGTATTTGATTAAACAATATTGTAAGACAAATTTAAGCACTATTCAACCATATGGAAAGAGGTTAATGCTATTGAGCCATGTGCAGCAAGGGATTAACCATCCATATTTATGCAACAATATAAAAGTTAAATTTTGTTTATGAAGGTTATAGGTATGCATAATTCCATAGAAAAATATGAGGTAATGAGCTACATTAACTTTCTTCATGATTTATTTGTAAATGGACAAGTTTCTAGCAAGATATTACACTTCAGTCTTAGTGATACTCATGTGGCCTACATAGGTGGAAATGCCTATTAAATATATTATATGTTACTTATCCCATAGGTAACTTATTTCCAAGCCATGATAAATTCATGGTTGTATATAAACATAATTCCTTGTAAATTACAATAATTAGTCGAAAACCCAAACAATTTTACAATTAAAGGCCCAATTTCCTCTCTTTCCATAGTCACTTTCAGGCTAGGATAATAATTTTTATTTTTATATTGCACTAATTATATGGTTTCCCAAAAAAATTATACGTTCATGAGATATGGTTCCTGTTATTGGATATTATTTTCCATTCAAATAAAATCATTTCCCTTAGAGAAATCATCAGTTTCAACTTAATACATCAAATTGGTAACCCTGCCAACGTGAATGATGGAAATTTATACATGATATCTTATGTATTGGATGTTATAATTGCTATAGTGAACCCTTATTATAAATAAAATTGTGAACCCTCCATAAAAAATATTAATAATAGAGTGCGTGTTGAATTCAACGTCCTTCACATATACAGATTCATAAAACAAATTCAAATGATCATAGAGACATTTTACCCTATGGTATATAGGGTTATCTATGGGGAAAATATGCCTAGATTATGATGCCATATCAAGATAAACATCAAGATAATGGGTTAGTACTTTTATTACCCCAAGTGAACCATTATTAAAATTGAGGAAACTACAACATTGCCTTTATGTTTTCCACATAATGTTCAAGATAAGGTGGTTGATCAAGAGATTGATTTACAATTGGTTGATAGTGTAGATGTATAACTCAGGGTTGCCATAAAAAAATCTTTGTACCCAAATCCTCTCATTATAGGCCACATACAATACAAAAAATGGGAGCATCTCAACTCTGTTGGAAAAATTAGAACCCATTATGGTTTTAAGTGGACCCATTCAGATACTGGGATCCTAGGGGCAAGGTCAAAGAACATCTCAATACATACGAGAGGAAAGTTAATATTTCCTATGGACACCATTGGCATAATCATGATTCCATTTTCATGAGTTCTTAAGATGAAAGTGATGTTTTTATTAAAATGCACAAAGATAATATGTCCATGATAGTGGCTCAAGTGACATTAATCATGTTTTGTTGTGTGATAGGCCCAAGTATAATAGGAATATATATAGCATCTGTTGATTCCATTTCAACATTATCATCCACTTTGATGGTGACGGTATTTGGGTCTAGTGCTACTTGAGAGTAACCAAGATGTTTGAGTAATGTTAATGTGCAGATGATCAATTTTGAACCATTTTATGCAGGTACCCTTTTCACTTTATGTTTGGTGATTAATGCCTTGATATACAAGGGGATATTATGAGATGGAATGACATGAGGTATGTCATGTTCATCAAAGATGAGTTTTTTATTCTAAATAGGTGTCCAATGAGTACTTGAAATTAGGATACATCAATGTTGTTGGGGACTCTTGACTCTTGGAGGAATTTGTATAAGATGTCCTTATGAACATTGGATGTTTTGAGAAGATATAGGATGGATATTTGGTTGGAGTTTCTCAAGATAATTGATAAGGTTGTATTGTCCTTCAGGGGTATATAGAGGAATCCTTGGGAAAATTATTTTTTTACACCTAATTATTACAACACAATATATGGATTTAAATTTAATGGTTGTGACACAATTATTTGTATGTTCAATGTGACCAATAATTTTATCATAGGAATGTGTGGATTTTTTTATAATTGGCACTATTAGTTTGGAATTTTTGACCTTGATCCACTTGTGGATAATATTGATCATGTTTTATAAACGGATCCTTTTATATCCCCAATTGATTATTCTTTGATGTAGGTACACTTCCTATGATATCAATATATCCTCTATCAATCATATATTGAATACAATTTTTTAGCTTCATGCATCAATTATTTTAATGTCCTTTGATTTTTTTAAACTCACAATACTCATTCTATTTTTTCCATGTGGATTTTAGTTTACTTTCATCAGAGGGATTGGTTTGTGGAAAAATCATCATGTTTTAGTGACCAATCAGTGAAAGACAGATTGTAAAGATCATCAAAGAGGAATATAGTGCCTTATTTTAATCTCCTATTTGAGTTTCCCCCTAGGAATGGTAATTTTGAAAGTAATTTGAATATCCTAAATGTATTTTGAATTAGTAAATCTGTCACCAATTTTTTTTTGTTTTTGCTAAATAATTTGGATTTATCTAATTGTGTTTGATGTGAAGATCCCAATGGAAAATTTTCACCAATGATTTAGTGTCAAGTGATTTCTCTATCTGAACCCCTTTTTTAATAATTTCATCAAAATTAATAGTAAAATGAACTTATAGATGAAAATCCATTTCTTTATTAAGGTTGGTGATAAAAATGTTCACCAATTGTTTCTCCAAGATTAACCAAAGGAATTTGGTCACTAAGTTTCTCCATCTTTGTCAGAATGAAGAGGAGCTTTCTTTGTTATTTTGTTTGGTGTTACATAAATCTATCATTATAAGTATGTTAGGATAAAATAAAACATAGATTTATCCCCAAATCACATACAAGAGAAACTATGAAATGAATCAATCAAACATACAAAAAATAATCATAAACATGCACAAAATAGGAGACACCAGATTTAATGTGGTTCACCCAGGATGGGCTACATCCACCAAACTTGTCCAATATATTATTTATATAAATACAAGGGAGAAACAAATATTGAAATAAAACCTATTACACCTCTCTACCTTCTCTACCTCCTCTCTATGTACAATAATATTCTCTTACTTCTCAGCCATATCTCAATTCACTTTTAGGGTGGAAAAACACCTAAACATAACCTCTACCATCAGATCTGGAAACCTATAATCAACAGCCCATATTGACTATGAAATTACAATTTTACAAGGCAATTTTAATAAAGTTTTCCCTTTAGAGGCATTTCCCCTAAACCCCCACTGGGGCATGCAGCCCCTAGACCCCCTGTCAGGGGGCTCATCCCTCCAGACCCCACAAGGGGGTGAAGCCCCCTTACAACCATCATTACCATCATGGATACAAAGAATGGGATCCAAAACCCAACTGAAAAACATCAAATGGGGGTCATTCCTCCAGACCCCACAAAGGGGGTGAAGTCCCCTTACAACCATCATTACCATCATGGATACAAAGAATGGGATCCAAAAGCCAACTGAAAAACATCAAATTTTTAACCTTTGATCTTGGAAGATAATCAGGCTCCACACCTAACAATATCCCACTTGGGGACTGATTACAACAACTCCATCGCTACTGCATCCACTCTAGTATCTAGACCCAGACAAGTGCATTAATTTAATTATCATCCATGAAGACCGATTGAAGCTAAACAAATCTTCAACTTCTCTCTTGTAACTACCTTGGTCATCATATTTGTAGGATTTTTACTGGTATGTATCTTCTCCAATTTTAGTTGCTCTTCCTCTATCACTAAATGATTAAAATGATACCACAACTGAATATGTTTTGTTCTAGAGTGAAAAAATAAGTTTTTGGCTAGATGTATTGCACTTTGACTGTCACTATATCAAGTACATATTTCTTAATTATATCTCAATTCTTCCATCAACCTCTATAACCAAATTATTTGCTTGTTTGCTTCTATAGCAGCAACATATTCAGCCTCTATGGTTGAAAGTGCCACAACCTTCTATAACTATGATACCCAATTAACTATTGTACCAACTACTGTAAACACATACCCTATATTTCTTCTTCTACCATCCAAATCACATGTCATATTTGAGTTAACATATCTATGTAATGTCACATATGATCCACCATAGTTTAACACTATATCTATGGTCCCTCTTAAGTAACAAAAGATCCATTTTACTACCTTCCAATGTTCCTTTCATGGATCACCCATGAAACTATTCACCACTCCCACTACATGTGCAATGTATGGCCTCATATACACCATTGCATACATTAAAATACCAATTGTTGATGAGTATAGAATTTTAGACATCAAATTCTTTTCTTCTTGTGTTTTAGGACATTGTTCCTTTGTTAATTTAAAGTGTGCAACCAAAGGTGTCCCAACTGATTTTGCATCCTACATATTAAATCTTTCCAACACATTTTTTATGTACTCTCCCTATGATAATTCTAGCTTCTGATTCTTTCTATCTCTAGTTATCCTCATACCAAGGATCTATTTAGCTACACCTAAATCCTTCATAGAAAAGCTATCACTTAACTATTTCTTGAGTACATTATTATTTTGCATGTTGGAACTAGCTACAAGCATATCATCTACATATAAAAGAAAAATAAAGTAGCTACCATTTTCAAAAAAATTAAAAAAATACACAATGGACCGAATGACATCTAAAATAACCCCATTCTGTCATTAAACTGTCAATTTTCAAATACCACTATCTTGGAGCTTGTTTTAGGCCATACAAACTCTTCTTCAACTTGCATGCCATTTTTCTCTTACCTTTGACTTTGTATCCCTGTGGTTGCTCCATATATATTCCCTCCTCCAAGTCACCATGAAGGAATGTAGTCTTCACATCTAATTAGTCAAGGTGCAAATCTTTCATTGCTACCAAAATTAAAACAGCTCTTATAGAAGTCATTTTAACTACTGGAGAAAATATTTCATCAAAGTCTATACCTTTCTTTTATGCAAAACCTTTAACCACCATTCTAGCCTTGAATTTCATTTTACCTTTGTTCTCCTCCTTTATCCTATATACCCACTTATTATTTAATTCTTTCTTTCCATTGGGAAGCTCCACTAAATCCCATGTCTAGTTTTCCACTAGAGCATCATACTTCTCATCCATATCTTGCTCCCACTTATCCTTGGCATCAATCTGCACTACTTCTTCATAGCTTTTTGGCTCACCACCATTAGTAAGTAATAAATAATATAAAGAATGAGAAAAATTATTAGGTGGTCTACTTACTCTTACAGATCTTCTAATAGGGGTTTGAGGTACTTCTTCCTATTGCACATTTCAATCAAGAACTTTTGGGACATGTATTTCTATAATGTCTTATAATAATATATATTCCCTTTTAGATTATTCTTGCTTCTTTTCCTGCAACTGGTTATACATGAATTTTTCATGGAACACAACATCTATACTCCTAATTATTTTCTTATCTTCCAGATTCCACAATTGGACTCCATAATCATCAGTTTCATAACCAATAAATGTACATCTCTGAGACTTATCTTCTAACTTATTATTATGATTTTTGTCAATATAATAAAATGCCTCACAACCAAAAAATCTTAGAAAATAATAATTTACCTTCTTTCCAGTCCATGCCTCCTTTGGTATTCCACCATCTAAAGCACTCGAAGGTCCTCTATTTATCAGATAAACTACAGTAGTTACAACATCTACCCAAAACTATAAAGGCAAACCTACATGCAATCTCATGCATCTAGCATGCTCTATAAAAGTCTTGTTCATTATTTCTAACACACCATTCTATTTTGGTGTTTTTGGAACTATTTTTTGTCTACAAATTCCACTTTTTGAATAGTAATTATTAAAAGCATTACTACAATACTCAACTCCATTATCTGATCTGAGATTTTTTAGTTTTAAACCTATTTCATTTTCAACTAAAGCTTTCCATTTCTTAAATGTATCAAAAACATCAAACTTCATTTTTATATAGTATACCCAAACCTTCCTAGTTGCATCATCAATAAAGATAACATAATAATTTGAACCACCAAGTGAAGATACATGAGTTGGTCCCCATACATTTGTATGCACAAGCTCTAATTTCTACTCCTTGGCTGGTCCAACCCTAAAAAACCTCACACATTTTTGTTTCCCATATACGTAGTGCTCACAAAATTCTAGATCTAATTCTTTTAGACCTAGTAGTTTATCTTTTGCATGTACGATCTTCATTCCCTTTTCACTCATGTGGCCAAGTTTGTAATGCCACAAAGCTACATCTTTACCTATAGAAGCTACAGTACAAAATGAATTAGCATTATCTGTAGACAAATATAAATTTCCTACTTTCTTACCATTTTTAACCATTAAGGAACCCTTTGTAACCTTCCATTATTTAGCTGTAAATGTGACCATACAACCCTCAGTACCTAGCTACCCTATAGAGATAAAATTTCTCCTTAAGCTCAGAACATGCCTGAAATCCTTTATCTCCCAAGTGTTTCCATTATGTAATTTAACCTAAACACTTCCTTTTCCAACAATACTACAAGTTTTCATCATCACCAAGGTAAATATTCCCATAATTGCCTTGAACCTAATCTATAAAATAATGTGTGAGGGGTAGCATGAAAAGAAACACATGAACCTAAAACCGATTCAACAATATTATCTAAATAAAGTATAAGAGCATCTTTTAGTACATCACCTACTACATTTACTTCTATATTACCTTCCTATTGGTCCTTACCTAATTTATCCTTTTAAAACTAGCACTCTTTCTTTGTGTGTCCTAGCTTACCACAGATCCAACATTCCATCTTGCCTCTGGATTTAGATCTTGCACCCCTTTTTGATTTTCCACATTTTCCACTTCCTCTATTCTTCTACTTTTTTTCCTCCACTGTTAATGCATTTCTATATATGGATGTTTCACCTATTCTTTTCCTTCACATTTCCTCACTTAAGATAACACCCACCACATCTTCAAACTTTAGTTTAGCATTATTAGACACAGATTTGCTTACTACCATTACCAAGCTATTCTAGTTTTTAGGAAAGGAACAAAAAATGAGAAGAGCCCTAACTACATCATCAAAGTCAATATTTTTGGAATGTAACTGACTAGTAATCGTGTTAAACTCATTTAAATGATCTGGTACTGAATCATTTTTAGACATTTTTATATTGAATGATTTTTTCATCAAAAATATTTTATTTTAGGCAGAGGGTTTTTCATATAACTTTCCTAATGCCCTCAT